>SRPW01000017.1:0-76543 GCA_018360225.1 Claviceps pusilla | reverse complement strand
ATCCTTATATAAATAGTAGTATAGACCCACTCCTTTATTACTAAATATATAGCTAGCCTTTTTTTTTTTTTATAATAAATTTATAAGCCCCTTACTTATAACTATAAGGGTACTATAAAGGTTACCTATTTCCCCTATTTTTTTCTTACTTTATATTACTCTATTATATATTAAGCTTTAAGTAGTATAATCTATACTTATTATAGGATTTTCTAATAATATAAATATATTAGTATATAGATAAATAGTAAAGGAGATATAGGACTACCTTAAGGCTATATAGTTAGTTTACTAAGAGTAGTTTAAGGAATTAGGCCTTAAGTTTAATTTAAAAAAGAGTAAACTTATATATTTTACTCACACTCTCCTGCAATGCTGGTCGAGTTTGGCCGGCAGCGCACCACTTTCCACAGTTAAAACCGGCACGGAGTAACCACAGCTCCGCTGCAGAACCTAAATAAAGGCTATATATAGGTTTTCCCCCCTATACTAGGGTTTTTTCTATATAGTCTAAGTAGCAGTGGTACTAGAATTGGGCCAACAGCCCAACTAGAGTATTAATAATAATAATAATATATTTTACTAAATAGTATACTACTATTATAACGCTAGTCTAGCTTAGTATTAATATAGTATAACTAGTTTAATCTGCCTACTTCCTTAAGGTATAGGTTTATTATAAACTTTATTAAAAATTATACTAAAGCTAGGTTAAGTTAAAACTACTATAGTAGTAACTTACTTTTATATTACTAGTAGCTTTAATTTAGGGATATTTACTATATAATATATAGCTTTTATATATATAGGTTATTTAAAGTATTATTATATATAGTATAAAATTATACTATACCTTTATTAATATTAATAGTAAAGTATAAAGTATAGCTAAGGTATTTATTTTTAAATAAACTAAATACCTAAGAATAGTAACTAATACCTTTAAGGCTATATTATATACTTTAATTAAAACTAAGGTAGCTATAGCTTTAATTAACCTTTACTTTAATTACTATTTACTATACTTTTATTAATAAATAAAGGCTAATAGAATAGCTAAGTAAATATATAGTATATATATTATAATAGTAGCTTAACTTTAATATAAATTAATATATTAAAGTATAGCTATATACTATAGTAAAATAACTACCTAAATTATATATTGTTTTTAAATTAGCTTTATAACTACTTATTAAAATTATTTTTAATTAAAGTACTTACTTTAAAATAAAAGAAGTATTAATATTAAAAAAGAATTATTATATAGGTATATTAAACTTATATTAATTATATAGTAATAAAGCTTAACTTTAACTTTATTTTCATTATTAAAATTATTTATTTTTACTTAAGCTTTATTAAATATAAATTTATAGTGCTTATATAAATATATATAAAATAAATTAAGCTTAATACTTTTTTTTAAGCTAATATTATTATTATTATTATTACTCTAGTCAGGCTTGTAAGCCTAATACTAGTACCACTGCTACTTAAACTATATAGGAAAAACCCTAGCATAGGGAGGAAAACCTATATATAACCTTTTTCTATATTCTATAGCAGAGCTATAGTAGCTCTATACTAATTTTAATTATAAAAAGTAGTGCGCTACTAGCTAAACTTAACTAGTATTATAGGAGAGTATATAGTATAAAATAGGAATTAGATTAGGTTAGTAGAGGCATAGTAATAACGCCGATTACCTATAGGGGTAGTCTATAAGTTATAGTAAGTTGCCTTAAGCGCTTAGCCTATTTTCTATACTAGTCCCTAGCTAATTCCCCTAAGTTACTACCTCCTTGCCTAAAACCTTCCTCTAGCTTTTATACCTCTATAGTATTAGCTATACTAGTTAGTAACTAGCTATTATTAAACTAACTATTAGCTATTTATTAGTTATATAATAAAAAGAGAAAGAAATACTATATTTACTCTTTTCTCCTTATTTTTAAGCTTTTCTTTTCTTTCTTCCTTCTTTATTTATTACTTTTATTATAAGTATACCTTTATTTCTCTTTTTATAGTAGTGCTGCCTTATTACTACCCTAAACTAACTATAGTATTATTAAAAATACTGCCTACTCTTCTAATAAAATTAATTATTACACTTAGGGTAAGTACTAATCCCTTTCTAACGCATTACTACTACTAACCCTTATATAGCTAAGCTAATTATAAGCCTAGCCCTATAAAGCTTACTTAATATAAGCTAAAAACATTAAAAAATAGTGCTATAGCACTAAAGGTTAGTGCCCCCTTCTAACCTATACTGCTTTTATTACTAATTTAAATAAGTACTAGTAGTATATACTTTAAGTATATAAAAGTAAAAAAGACTTATTTAGGTATAAGTATTATATTTATTATTTATATTAGTAGCTAGGTAGTAGTTAATTAGTTCTATAGCTAAATCTAAATATTATATTATACTAAAAAGCTATTAAATAAGTTATAAATATATAAAACCTCTATACCTTTAAGGAGTCTATTAATATAAGTATAAGGTAACTAAGATATAGTTTTATTATAATACTAATATAATACTAATATATAGCTAAGCTATAAAGTATAATACTACTTAAAAAAAAGTAATTTAACTTATAAAGTAAATAGGCTTATTTACTAATATAGTAATATAGATTAGTAATAGTATTATAGTAGCTTTAGCCTTAACCTTAGTTAAAGGTAAGCTACTACTATAGACTTACTATATTATTAATATACTAAAGAAACTAAATAATATTCTATAGAATAAGCTTACTATAGTTATTATATAAAGCTATATAAAGAAGGTAATAAAGAGAGAGAAGGAGGTAAAGAAGAAGGGGGGGGGGTAAAGGAGGAAAGAGGGGAGCTAAGGGCTAAGGGGGTATAGGCTTAGGGCTAGCATAAGTATACTATACTTATTTTCTATTTTCTTAACTATTATATTTATTTTTCTTTAAAAATAAATTATATATCCTAATAATTTATACTAGCTATAATATTTATATAGCTTTCTACTACCTCTATACCTATACTACACTAGGTACTATATAGTATTAAGTCCTTAATATTCTTAGCTTATTAATCTTATAAGCTTTTTATAAGCTAAAACTAAGGAATATACCCTATTAATATAAGCTACTTAATAAGTATAGTTACTAGCTTATTATTCTCTAAAGCTTCTTTAACTTTACACTAGTTTTATACTAAGTATATACTTATATTAATAAAGTAGAGATAATTAAAATTTTTATAAGATAGTAAAATATAATAATAATCTTTATTATTAGCTTAGTAGCTATATATTAGTAATTTTACCTTAGAAATATATTAGCTAAAGAGAAAGATATTAAGTTTAATTTATTCTATATATATTTATATAAATGCTATAGATTTATACTTAGTTAGGCCTAAGTAAAAGTAGACTACTTTAGTAGTAAAAGTAAAGCTAGGGTTAAGCTTTATTACTATATAATTAATATTAGTTTAGTGTACCTATATAGTAGCTTACTTTTAGTATTAATAGTTCTTTTATTCTAAGGTAAGCACTTTAATTAAAAAAGGCTTTAATAAGTAGTTACAAAGTTAGTTTAGAAATAGTATATAGTTTAGGTAGTTATTTAAATATAGTAAGTAGCTATACCTTTAGTGCATTAGTTTATGTTTAAGTTAAGCTACTATTATAATATAGGTGCTATAAATATACTTAGCTATTCTATTAGCTTTTATTTATTAATAAAAGTAAAGTAAATAGTAGTTAAGGTAAAGGTTAATTAAGGTTATAGCTACCTTAGTTTTAACTAGGATATATAGTATAGCTTTAAATATATTAGTTATTATTCTTAAGTACTTAGTTTATTTAGAAATAAATGCCTTAGCTATACTCTTTACTTTACTACTAACTTTAGTAAAGGTATAATATAATTCTACACTATATATAATTATACTCTAAATAACCTATATATATAGGAGTTATATATTATATAATAAGTATCTCTAAGTTAAAGCTATTAGTAATATAAGTATAAGCTATTACTATATTAGTTTTAACTTAACCTAACTTTAGTATACTTTTTAGTAAAGCTTATAATAAACCTATACCTTAAAAAAGTAAGTAAATTAAATTAGTTATACTATATTAGTATTAAGTTAGACTAGTAATATAATTATAGCGCACTACTTAGTAAAGTATATAAGTTTACTCTTCCTTAAATTAAACTTAAAACCTAATTCTTAGAACTATTCTTAGTAAATTATTTAGATAGCCTTAAGGTAAACCTATATCTCCTTTACTATATACCTATATATAAGTATATTTATATTATTAAAGAAGCTTATAATAAATATAAAATATACTACCTAAAGCTTAGTATATAAGGGGGTAATATAAAGTAAGAAGAGAATAAAAAAAATTAAAGACCCTTATAATATACCTATAGTTATAGGTAAGGGGCTTATAAATTTACTATTAAAATAAAGGTTAGTAATATATTTAGTAGTAAAGAAGTAGGTTTATACTATTATTTATATAAGGATCTTAATAGCTATAAGAGTATAAGTTAGTTTTTTATAGTAAATAGTATTAAAAGCTACTAATATATTTAGTTAGAGTAGTAATATAATACTACTATAGTGCTATACTATATATATTAATTCTACTAAAACACTTAGTATAACTTCTATTAATTTATTTACTTTATTACCTATTTATAAATTAGGTAATATACTACTTAATTTAGCTATAAGGGTAAGCTAACTTATAATTACTATCTTTATTACTTTACTAATAATACTAAAAAGTAAGATAAAGCACTAAGCCTTTACTCTTTACTACTTTATTAAAGTCTTACCTAGCTTATAAAGAATAATAACTTTTACTTACTAAAATAAAGCTAAGTAATAGCTAATATAGTAGTATATATTAAGTAGGTAGGTAAGGGTTCTAGCTAGTAGCTTACTATATACTTTAAGGTAATTAGCTAAAAGTTTATCTAATCTTAGTACCTTTTAGTTAGCTAAGCTTTTAATAATATTATAAATTTTATTAATATTAAAGTAGTCTTTTAATAAAAATATTATAATATTAAGGTAATTATTAAGATCCTTTAGTATATTATTAAATTAGCCTTAGAAGGAAAGGAAAAAATAGTTAGCTAATATAGCTACTTTCTTTTAGTATAACTTAATAGTTATAATATTTATACCCTTACCTTAAATAAGAGTAAAGATTTATTACTATTTTAGTAGTAATTTACTATAAAGCTATACCTAATATTTAAATTTCTATAGGCTTTCTTTATAAGTAGTAACTACTTTAATAATAAAGCACTAAGCACTATACCTTTTATTACTAATAGTTTAGTATTATATTTAGGCTATATTAGTAGTAAGTTATTAGTTCTCTTTAGTATAGAATATTTATTTTTACTATAATACTCTCTTAGTGTCTTAGGTAGCTTCTTTAATATAGTAGTTTTACTATAAGTTTAGCTTAGGATTACCTTAAAGTTCCTTTAAAACTACTAGGTTTATAATAAATTAAAGCTTAGCTATTATTTATTTTATATAGCTATTAATTTTTATAGGTATTTAAAATAGGGGTTTAGTAAAGTTATAATAAAACTATATTATTACCTTAGCTATTATAAGGTTATTTTCTATATATAGCTATTTAAAATAAAGTAAATAGTTACTATATAGCCTTAGGCTAGTGTTAATATAAATAAGCTATAGAATATAGTTAAATTTAGTAAGGTCTAGTCCCTTTATAAATTTAGCTTTTATATTATAAGTAACTTAAGTATAGTTAATAATACTATCCTTTTTACTTTATATTCTTTAAGTTACTTTACTTTATAGTATTATAAGTTTAAGCTATTATTATATTACTAGTATAAGGAGTGTATTACTTTTTATTAAGGTTTAGCTATAATAGTTTTAAAGTAAGTAGTATTAGTTAAAGTCTTTTATAAAAACACTATAGTTTAAAGGTAAGGCTATTATAAAGTTAATAAGGGGTAATATTTAATTAAGTTTATAGGTTAGGGAATATATTAAGTAAATATAGTATTCTATTAATATTATTAAGTATTAATCCTTACCTATATATATTAACTATACTTTAAGCTTATATTAGTAGTTTATATAAATTATAATATAGCTACCCTAAGTAGTAAGTTAAAAATAGCTAAGGCTAGGGTTAGGTAGTTTACTATTTATAGTTCCTAGCTTCTATATTATTATTATATTAGTATTAAGTTAGGAATTTAGTGTTAAATATATAAAGTAGGTTTTCTTTTATATATTTTAGTATATAACCTTTATTATATACTTTATATAATATATTAAGTTAGGCTTAGCTTATTTAATACTATAGTAGCTATAGGTTATTAACTTAAAAAGGCCTTTATAGCTACTTATAAGTATTATATTAATTCTAGTTTAGTATTAGGGAGGTAGGTATATAGTTTATTAACTTACTTTTATAATAAAGCTTTTTATAATAATAAGTTACTTATATCTCTTCTTTAGCTATAGCTAAATATCTTTATTTAACTATTTTTTTTTAGTATAAAAGGTTTAGTAAAGGCTAAGGGCTATACTAAGTATATAGTATATATATAGTTTTATTATTTATTTATAATATTATATATATAGAACTATATAGAGTAAGGTTCTAAGTAGTTAATATAGTATTTCTATATAGCTCCTAATAACACTAAGTATAATTACTTACCCTTCTTATACTAACTAAATATATAGTAGCTATAGTATAGAGGTAATATATAGTATATAGCTATATAGCTAAATTTAAAGCACTTAAAGTATTATTAAGGATAGATAGTGTTATTATAAGCCTTAGCTTTAAATATCTTAGCTTTATAAATAATTCTAGTATAGTATAGCTTATTTATTATATTAACTTTATTAATAATAATAATTAAAGGGAATTAGGTTATAATGCTATATAGCTTTTATACTATAACCTTTACTAAACCTTATTTATTAGCTATAATTATATTTTAAAGAATATTATTCTTCTTTTAGTTCTATATATAGTATATAGAAAAGCTCTTAATAATAATACTAAATATATATTAGTTTAGTATTGCTTTTAGTTTAAAAGCAGTGCTAACCTAAGCTATATTATTAATATAAGGCTTTACTATATTTTAAAATATAATTATAGTATTACTACTATAAAGGTAATATACTACTATAGTAGTATTAGTATTAGTAGCTTAGTTAATAGCTATAATAGTTTCTTTAAGTAAGTAGTTTTATATAGCTTTAGCTATTATATTATTTTTAATAATAGTTTTATAGTAAATATAAAGTAGTATTATTACTATTATAGCTTAGATTTATTAAATAAAAGGTTAGGTAATGCCTTTAGTAGTAATACTAACTTAGCTTAAAGCTATTATATTTTTAATGCTAATAGCTTTTTTAACTATTTATTTAATAACTTTTTTTAAGTTTTTAATTATAATAAGCTTATTAAGTAATAGTAAGGTTAATTTTATTAATATTTTAGTATAAGTTTAAAGCATAAGGAAGCTATATTAGGTATATATTAAGGCTATATTATTAATATAAAGAATAATATTCTATATACTCTTTAGTACTATAATTAGTATAAGTTTAGCTATTTTATTATATTTAATAGTAAGGTAGTTTAGTATTTACTTATATATAAATAGTAGTATTATTATTATTATTATTACACTAGTCAGGCTTGTGAGCCTAATACTAGTACCTCCGCTACTTAAACTATATAGGAAAAACCCTAGCATAGGGAGGAAAACCTATATATAACCTTTTTCTATGTTTTATAGCGGAGCTATAGTAGCTCTACGCTAGTTTGAATTATAAGAAGTAGTGCGCTGCTAGCTAAACTTAACTAGTATTACAGGAGAGTATATAGTGCAAAATAGAAATTAGACTAGGTTAGTAGAGGCGCGGTGATAATATAGATTACCTATAGGGGTAGTTTATAAGTTATAGTAAGTTACCTTAAGTGCTTAGCCTATCTTTTACGCTAGTCCCTAGCTAATTCCCTTAGGTTACTACCTCCTTACCTAAAACCTTTCTTTAGCTTCTATATCTCTATAGTATTAGCTATACTAGCTAGTAGCTAGCTATTATTAAACTAACTATTAACTATTTATTAATTATATAATAAAAAGAGAAAGAAATACTATATTTACTCTTTTTTTCTTATTTTTAGGCTCTTCCCTTCTTTCTTCCTTCTTTATTTATTGCTTTTATTATAAATATACCCCTATTTCTATTTTTATAGTAGTGCTACCCTATTACTGCCCTAGACTAACTATAGTGTTATTAAAGATACTACCTACTCTTATAATAAAATTAATTATTATACTTAGGGTAAGTACTAGTCCCTTCCTAACACACTACTACTATTAATCCTTATATAGCTAGGCTAATTGTAGGCCTAGCCCTATAAAGCTTACTTAATATAAGCTAAAAACATTAAAAAATAATACTATAGTACTAAAGGTTAATACCCCCTTCTAACCTATACTGCTTTTATTACTAAGTTAAGTAGGTACTAGTAGTGTATACTTTAAGTATATAAAAGTAAAAAAAACTTATTTAGGCATAAGTATTATATCCTTTATCTATATTAGTAGCTAGGCAGTAGCTAATTAGTTCTATAGCTAAATCTAAACATTACATTATACTAAGAGGCTATTAAATAAGTTATAAATATATAGGACCTTTATACCTCTAGGGAGTCTATTAATATAAGTATAGAGCAGCTAAGATATAGTTTTATAGCAATACTAATATAATACTAATATATAGCTAGGCTATAAAGTATAATACTACTTAAAAAGAGGCAGTCTAACTTATAAAGTAAGCAGGCTTATCCACTAATATAGCAATATAGGTTAGCAGTAGTACTATAGTAGCCTTAGCCTTAATCTTAGTTAAGGGCAAGCTACTACTATAGACTTACTACATTACTAATATACTAAAGGAATTAAATAATATTTTATATAATAGACTTACTATAGTTACTATATAGGGCTATATAAAGAAGGTAGTAAAGGAGGAGAAGGGGGAGAGGGTAGAGAAGGAGAGAGAGGAGCTAGGGGCTAAGGGGGTGTAGGCCTAGGGCTAGCGCAAGCATATTATGCCTATTTTTTATTATTTTAGCTACTGCGTTTATTTTTCTTTAAAAATAAGTTATATATTCTAATAATCTATACTAGCTATAATATCTATATAGCTTCCTACTGTCTCTATACCTATACTACGCTAAGTGCTATATAGTATTATATTTTTAATATCCTTAGCCTATTAATTTTATAAGCTTTTTATAAGCTAAAACTAAGGGATATACCCTATTAAAATAAGCTACTTAATAAGAGTAGTTACTAGCTTATTATTTTCTAGAGCCTTCCTAACTTTATACTAGTTTTATACTAGGTGCGCGCCTATATTAATAGGGTAGAAATAGTTAAAATTTTTATAAGATAATAAAATATAGTAGTAGTCTTTATTATTAGCCTAGTAACTATATATTAGTAATTCTACCTTAGGAATGTATTAGCTAAAGAGAAAAGCATTAAGTTTAATTTATTCTATATATATTTATATAAGCACTATAGATTTATACTTAATTAGGCCTAAGTAAAGGTAGATAACTTTAGCAGTAGAAGTAAAGCTAGGGTTAAGCTTTACTACTATATAGTTAATATTAATCTAGCGTGCCTATATAGTAGCTTACTCTTAATACTAGTAGTTTTTTTATTTTAAGGTAAGTGCTTTAGTTAGAGAGGGCTTTAGTAGGTAGTTATAGGGTTAGTTTAAGAATAGTATATAGTTTAGGTAGTTATTTAAATATAGTAGGCAGCTATGCCCTTAGCGCGTTAGTCTATATCTAAGTTAAGCTACTATTATAGCATAGGCGTTGTAGATATACTTAGCTATCCTATTAGCTTCTATTTATTAATAAAAGTAAAGTAAATAGTAGTTAAGATAGAGGTTAATTAAAGTTATAGCTGCTTTAGTTTTAACTAAGGCATGTAGTATTGCCTTAAATATACTAATTATTATTCTTAAGCACTTAGTTTATTTAGAAATAAATACCTTAGCTATACCCTTAGCTTTACTGCTAACTTTAGTAGGGGTATAGTGTAATCTTATACTATATATAATTATACTTTAAATAACCTATATATATAAGAGTTATATATTATATAATAAGCATCCCTAGGTTAAAGCTACTAGTAATATAAGTATAAGCTACTATTATACTAGTTTTAACTTAACCTAACTTTAGTATATTTTTTAATAAAGCTTATAATAAACCTATACCCTAAGAAAGTAGGTAAACTAGACTAATTATACTATATTAGTACTAAGTTAGACTAGTAATATAATTATAGTATACTACTTAGTAAAGTATATAAGTTTATTCTTTCTTAGATTAAACTTAAGACCTAATTCTTAGAACTAGTCTTAGTAAATTACTTAGGTAGCCTTAAGGCAATCCTATATCTCCTTTACTATATGCCTATATGTAAGTATATTTATATTATTAAAGAAGTCTATAATAAGCATAGAATATACTACTTAAAGCTTAGTATATAAAGAGGTAATATAGAGTAGGAAGAGAATAGGAGAGATTAGAAACCCCTATAGTATACCTATAGTTATAAGTAGAGGGCTTATAGATTTACTATTAAAATAAAGGTTAGTAATATATTTAGTAATAAAGGAGTAAGTCTATACTACTATCTATATAGGGATCCTAGTAGCTATAAAGGTATAAGTTAGTCTCTTATAGTAAATAGTGTTAAAGGCTGCTAATATATCTAGTTAAAGTAGTAATATAATACTATTATAGTGCTACGCTATACATACTAATTCTACTAAAATACTTAATATAACCTCTATTAACCTATTCACTTTATTGCTTATTTATAGGTTAGGCAGTGCTTTACTTAATTTAGCTATAAGGGTAAGCTAACTTACTATTACTATCTTTATTACTTTACTAATAATACTAAAAAGTAAGATAAAGTACTAAGCCTTTACTCTTTACTACTCTATTAAGGTTTTACCTAGCTTATAAAAAATAATAACTTTTACTTACTAAAATAAAGCTAGGTAGTAGCTAATATAGCAGTATATATTAAGTAGGTAGGTAAGGGTCTTAGCTAGTAGCTTACTATATACTTTAAGGTATTTAGCTAAAAGTTTATTTAGTCCTAGTGCTTTTTAGCTAGCTAGGCTCTTAATAATACTATAGATTTTATTAGTATTAAAATAGTCTTTTACTAGAAATATTATAGTATTAAGGCAGTTATTAAAATCCTTTAGTATATTATTAAGTTAGGCTTAGAAGGAAGGGAAGAAATAGTTAGCTAGTATAGCTACTTTCTCTTAATATAACTTAGTAGTTATAGTATTTATATCCTTACCTTAAATAAGTATAGGGATTCGCTACTATTTTAGTAATAGTTTACTATAGAGCTATACCTAGTGTTTAAGTTTCTATAGGTTACCTTTATAGGTAGTAGCTACTTTAATAGTAAAGCATTAGGCACTATACCTTTTATTGCTAATAGTTTAGTACTATATCTAGGCTGCATTAATAGTAAGTTACTAGTTCTCCTTAGTATAGGATGTCTACTACTATTATAATACTCTTTTAGTATTTTAGGTAGCTTCTTTAGTATAATAGTTCTACTATAGATTTAGTTTAAAACTACTTTAAAGTTCCCTTAGAACTACTAAGTTTATAATAAATTAAAGCTTAACTATTATTTATTTTATATAACTATTAATTTCTATAAGTATTTAGAGTAGGGGTTTAGTAAGGTTATAGTAAAACTATATTGCTGCCTTAGCTACTATAAGGTTATTTTCTATATATAACTATTTAAAATAAAGTAGGTAGTTACTGCATAGCCTTAGGCTAGTGCTAATATAGATAAGCTATAGGATATAGTTAAATTTAATAAGGTCTAGTCCCCCTATAAATTTAGCTTCTATATTATAAGTAACCTAAGTATAGTTAATAGTGCTATCCCTTTTACCCTATATTCTTTAAGTTACTTTACCCTATAATATTATAAGCCTAAGCTACTACTATATTATTAGTATAAAAAGTATATTACTTTTTATTAAGATTTAGCTATAATAGTTTTAGAGTAGGTAGTATTAGTTAAAGTCTTTTATAAAAACACTATAGTTTAAAGGTAAAGCTACTATAAAGTTAAGAAGGGGTAATATTTAATTAGGTTTATAGGTTAAGGAATATATTAAATATATATAGTATCCCACTAATATTATTAAGCACTAGTCCTTACCTATATATATTAACTATACCTTAGGCCTATACTAATAGTTTATATAAATTATAGTATAACTGCCCTAAGCAGTAAGTTAAAAGTAGCTAAGGCTAGGGTTAGGTAGTCTACTATCTATAGTTCCTAGCTCCTATATTACTATTATATTAGCTTTAGGTTAGGACTCTAGCGCTAGATATATAAAGTAGGTTTTTTTTTATATATTCTAGTATATAACCTTTATTATATACTTTATATAGTGTGTTAGGTTAGGCTTAGCTTATTTAGTACTACAGTAGCTATAGGTTATTAACTTAAAAAGGCCTTTATAGTAGCTTATAAGCACTATATTAATTCTAATTTAGTATTAGAGAGATAGGTATATAGTTTACTAACTTACTTCTATAGTAAAGCCTTTTATAATAGTAGGTTACTTATATCTCTCCTTTAGCTATAGCTAGATACCTCTATCTAACTATCTTTCTTTAGTAAAGAAGGTTTAGTAAAGGCTAGGGGCTATACTAAGTATATAGTATATATATAGTTCTATTATTTATTTATAATATTATATATATAAAACTATATAGGGTAAGGTCCTAAGTAGTTAATATAGCGTTCCTATATAGCTTCTAATAGCGCTAGGTATAATTATTTACCCTCTTTATACTAACTAAATATATAGCAGCTATACCTTAAAGGTAATATATAATATATAGCTATATAGCTAAATTTAAAGCACCTAAAGTATTATTAAAGATAAATAGTATTATTATAAGGCTTAGCTTTAAATATCTTAGCTTTATAAATAATTCTAGTATAATATAGCCTATTTACTATATTAACTCTATTAATAGTAATAATTAAGGGGGATTAGGTTATAGTGCTATATAGCTTCTATACTATAACCCTTACTAAACCCTACCTATTAGCTATAATTATATTTTAAAGAATATTATCCTTCTCTTAGTTCTATATATAGTATATAAAAAAGCCCTTAATAATAATATTAAATATATATTAGTTTAGTATTGCTTTTAAACTAAAAGTAGTGCTAACCTAGGCTATATTATTAGTATAAGGCTTTACTATATCTTAGAATATAATTATAATGTTACTACTATAAAGGTAATACACTACTATAGTAATATTAGTACTAATAGCTTAGTTAATAGTAATAATAGTTTCTTTAAATAAGTAGTTTTATATAGCTTTAGCTATTATACTACCTTTAATAATAGTTTTATAGTAAATATAAGGTAGTACTACTATTATTATAGCCTAAATCTATTAAATAAGTAGTTAAGTAATGCCTTTAGTAGTAATACTAGCTTAGCTTAGGGCTATTATATTTCTAGTATTAATAGCTTTCTTTATTACTTATTTAATAACTTTTTTTAAGTTTTTAACTATAATAGGCTTATTAAGTAATAGTAAGATTAATTTTATTAATATTTTAATATAGGTTTAAGGCATAAGGAGGCTGCGTTAAGTATATATTAAGGCTATATTATTAATATAAAGGATA
Organism: Claviceps pusilla; assembly: GCA_018360225.1. NCBI lineage: Eukaryota > Fungi > Ascomycota > Sordariomycetes > Hypocreales > Clavicipitaceae > Claviceps > Claviceps pusilla. The sequence goes on along the minus strand of SRPW01000017.1, from coordinate 62,698 downwards.
ATATTTTATATACTCTTTAGCACTATAGCTAGTATAAGTTTAGCTATTTTATTATATTTAATAGTTAAGTAGTTTAGTATTTACTTATATATAAGCAGTAGTATAGAAGCAACTTAAGGCACTATTAATATAAAGCTACCTTATTTTATAAGTAAGTAATAGTAGCTTTATATAAGGCTATAATTCCTACTATTAATATTTATTAGCATTGCCTTATTTACTATACCTATACTTTAGCACTAATACACTATTAAAGATAAGGTAAAATAGATACAGTAATTCTTTTTCTATACTTTTTAAGAGGTTTAGAGTCAGTTCCGCGTCGCTACTGCGGTGCGGGCGAATTTGCGAAAAGTTTTTTTATAAATAGTAGTATAAAAGTAACTTAAGGTATTATTAATATAAAGCTACTTTATTATATAAGTAAGTAGTAGTAGCTTTATATAAAGCTATAATTCCTACTATTAATATCTATTAGTATTACCTTATCTACTATGCCTACGCTTTAGTATTAATATACTATTAGAGATAGAGTAAAATAAATATAGTGATTTTTTTTCTATACTTTTTAAGAGGTTTAGAGTCGGTTCTGCGTCGCTACTGCAGTGCAGGCAAATTCGCGAAAAGTTTTTCTTTTAAGCTAATATATTTTTAAAGTAAAATTACTAATATATAGTTATTAAGCTAATAATAAGGATTACTATTATATTATACTATTTTATAAGAATTTTAATTACCTTTACTTTATTAATATAAATATATACTTAATATATAACTAATATAAAGTTAAAAAGCCATTAAAGTATAATAAACTAGTAACTATACTTATAAAGTAACTTATATTAATAAGGTATATTCTTTAATTCTAACTTCTTAAAAATCTTTAAGATTAATAAGCTAAAGATACTAAAAATATAATAAGATATAGTACTTAGTATAGTATAGGTATAGAAATACTAAAGAGCTATATAAATATTATAATTAAAATATATTATTATAATATATAACTTATATTTAATAATATATAAAAAACAGTAGCTTAGAAAATAAAAAAAATAGGTATAATGCTTTTATACTAGCCTTAGGCCTATACTTTATTACCCCCCTTCTTCCCCCTCCCTTTTTTTCCCTCTTTTTTTTCTTTAAATTATTCTTTACTTTTATTATTATATAGCTTTATATTATTACTAAGCTAAGCTTATAAATCTTTTATAAAATCTTTTTTAAAATATTATTTTACTTTTTTAATATATTAATAATATAATAAGCTTATAATAATATCTTACTTTTAATTAAAATTAAAGCTAAAATTATTATAATACTATTAATAGTTTATATTATTATATTAATAAATAATCTTACTTACTTTATAAGTTAAACTATTTTTTTTTAAATAATATTATACTCCTTAGCTTACTTATAAGTTAGTATTATATTAATACTATAGCTAAACTATAGCTAAGTTACTTTATACTTATATTAATAAGCTTTTTAAAGATATAAAGGTTTTATATATTTATTACTTACTTAATAGCCTTTTAATATAATACAATATTTCAATTTAGCTATAAAACTAATTAGCTTCTACCTAATTATTAATATAAATAAAAGATATAATATTTATACTTAAATAAGTTTTTTTTACTTTTATATACTTAAAGTATATACTATTAATACTTATTTAAAATAATAATAGTAATAATATAAGTTTAAAGAAAGTATTAATTTTTAGTACTATAGTATTATTTTTTAATATGTTTAGCTTATATTAAGTAAGCTTTATAGGGCTAAGCTTATAATTAGCTTAGCTATAAGTAAGTTAGTAGTAATAGTATATTAAGAAAGGAATAGTACTTACTTTAAATATAATAATTAATTTATTTATAAGGGTAAAAGGTATTTTTAATAATACTATAGTTAATTAAAAGTAGTAATAGAGTAGTATTATTATAAAAATAAAAATAAAGATATATCTATAATAAAAGTAATAAATAAAAAAAAAGAAAGAAAAAAAAAAGATTAAAAATAAAGAAAAAAGGGTATATATATCTTTCTTTTTTTATTATATAACTAATAGTTAGCTTATAATTAGTTTAGTAATAACTAACTATTAATTAGTATAACTAATACTATAAAATTATAAAAGCTAAAGGAAGGTTTTAAGTAAAAGAATAGTAGCTTAAAGAAATTAGCTAAAAACTAATATAAAAGATAAACTAAATAGTTAAAGTAACTTATTATAATATATAAACTACCCTTAAGGGTATTTTATAGTATTACTATACTTTTACTAACTTAATTTACTTTCTATTTTATATTATATACTTTTCTATAATATTAGTTAAGTTTAGCTAATAATATACTACTTTTTATAGTTAAAATTAGTATAAAGTAACTATAGCTTTACTATAGAACTTAAATAAAGGCTATATATAGGTTTTCCCCCTTATACTAGGGTTTTTCCTATATAGTCTAAGTAGCAGTAGTACTAGAATTAGGCTAATAACCTAACTAAAGTATTAATAATAATAATTATAATTAATATAAGCTTAGTTATTTTATTATACTTAACTATAAAGTAGTTTAGTATTTACTTATATATAAGTAGTAGTATAAAAGTAACTTAAAGCACTATTAATATAAAGCTACTTTATTTTATAAAAAATAGTAATAGCTTTATATAAAGCTATAATTTTTACTATTAATATTTATTAATATTACTTTATTTACTATACCTATACTTTAATACTAATATATTATTAAAAATAAAGTAAAATAAATATAGTAATTCTTTTTCTATACTTTTTAAGAGGTTTAAAGTTAGTTCTACGTTACTACTATAGTGTAGGCAAATTTACAAAAAGTTTAAAAACTTTTATTAAAATTAAAGTAATTATAGCTTTAATTAATTCTCTTTTAATTAATATATATTATATTCTTATTATAAATAAAGGTTAATAAAATCATTAATTAAATTTATAATACTTATATTATAATAATAGCCTAACTTTAATATAAATTAATATAATAAAAGTATATTTATTTTTTAATTTAAAAAAATATTTAAACATTAAATATTTTGAAATTATTTATATAATTACTTATTAAAGCTATTATTAATCAAAGTATTTACTTTATAATAAATAAACTATTAATTTTAAAGAAAGCTATTATATAAATATATTAAACTTTTATTCAATATGTAATAATGAACTAAATTAAAACTTTATTTAAATTATTCAAGTAATTTTTTTTTATTTAAGCTTTATGAAATATAAAATTATTATATTTAGTAAATATATATAAAATAAATTAAAATTTATACTTTTTCTAATATACATGATTTTAAAATAAATTTAGTAATATATAATTTTTAAATTCATAATAAATATTATTGTTATATTTTATTCTTTTATAAAAGCTTTAATTAATTTTACTTTATTAATATAAATATATATTAAATATAAAATTAACGTTAAATTAAAAAAGCTTTGAAAAATAAATTAATTATTATATTTATAAAGTAGCTTTTATTAATTAAGTCTCTTTTTAGTTTTAATTTATAAAAGGCTTATAAAAATAATAAGCTAAAATATTAAAGATTAAATTTTATATAATATTTTATATAATATTAATAAAAAATGAATAAAAAACTATAGAAATATTATAGCTAATATAAGATATTTTAATATATAAGTTATATTTAATAAAAACAAAAAATAACTAAAAAAATAAAAAATAAAATACTATACGTATATTAATTTTAACTTTATATTTTATTAGTTTTATTTTATTTTCTAACATATTAATAATATAATAAGCTTATAGTAATATTTTATTTTTAATTAAAGTTAAGACTAAGATTATTATAATATTATTAAAAGCTTATATTATTATAATAATTTACAAAGCTATTTATTTTATAAATAATGTTTTTAAATAATATTATACTTTTTAATTTATTTATAAATTAATATTATACTATAATTATATAAATATTATAATTATATTACTTAATAGTTATATTAATTCGCTTTTATTTAATTATTAATATAAATAATAATCATAATATTTATATTTAAATAAGTTTATTTATTTTTATATATTTAAAGTATATATTATTAATATATCTATAAATTAATAATAATTTTAATTTTAATTTTAAAATAAATATTAATTTTTAGTATTATAATATTATTCTTTAATACTTTTAACTTATATTAAATAAACTTTATAAAGTTAAGCTTATAATTAATGTAAATATGATATAAATTAATAATAATAATATATTAAAAAATTTTACTTTTAATATAATAATTAATTTATTTATAAAAGTAAAAAGTATTTTTTATAATACTATAATTAGTTTAAAGTAGTAAGATAATTTACTATAGCGCTACTAAGTATTTATTCCTTAACTAAGTAAAGTTAATATATATTATTACTATATTATAAAATTTTATTAAATTAAATAGAAAGGAACTTTATAAATTTAAAGTAGAAAAAATAGTAGCGTTAAATAAGAATAAGTAAAAGGCTCTTAAAGTAGCTACTATATATACCTTAATAGTTTTATATTACTTAATAGTAAAAAAAGTTTATAATAAAATTATAAAATAGCTATAAAAGGCATATATATAATAAAATTAATAAGATTTTAATAGATTCAATATTATATATATATTCTTTTAAGCTAAAAAGATATTATAAAGAAGGTTATTAAAAAAGGAAGAAAAGTATAGCTATATATATACCTATAGAATTTCTTAATATTTTAAAACCCTTTTCAATAATTTAGTAAGATAGCTAAATTTTAAAAATAGTTTTAATAAGTATTATTTTAGCTTTCTTAAACTCTAAAGAGTTCTAAATTAAGGGATTTATTTTATACTTTTTTAACTATAGTATAACTTTTATTATAGTTTAAATTCTAAACTTTATAAAGAGTAATTAATAGTCTTTACTTACTTTCTTTATTTTATTTATATATAAAGATCTTATTTAATAAATTATATACCCTTTTAGGCCCTTATCCCTTAGCTTAAATATATTAAATATAACTTATAAAAGCTTAGATAACTATACTATAATTTGCTTTTATTATAAACTTTTAAATAACTAATTTAGTATACTATTATTAAGTAATAGCATTATAAAGGGGTTCTATAAGCTATTAGCTATTAGCTTAGTTATATTTAAATATAACTAACTAAGGGTTATATTATTATTTACTCTTTTATAAAAAAAATAAAAAAGTAAATTATTATTCTTTACTAAAATATCTTTCTTTAGTATAGTAGAATCCTTATTATTATTATTTTAAGGGTTTTTCAGCTTTTTCTTTTATTTTTATTACTTTTTTTCTAAAGAATTATTATTTTTTTTTACTTTATCTTTATTTATAGCTTTAATAGTAATAATAGTAATAAAACCTTAGTTATTATTAGTATTAATAATAATATCCTTAGCTAGGAAATTAAAAAAAAGATTTCTAACTACTTTAATAATATAATACTTTTACTTATAAGTAAAGGCTTAGTTACTAAGTAATTTTTAAAATATTTATATATAAAAGTAATATTTTAAGTATTCTATTAGTTTATTTAAAGTATTTTAATCTCTTTATTATATATAGTACTAAATAAACCCTTTATAGTATAAAAAGCTTACTAAAAACCTTTAAGATATAAAAAGTAATTCTTAAAAACCTTTATATTTTATTAATAATAAGGGAATTTACTATTAAAGGTTAAAATAAAGGTTTTAAAGATATCTTTTATAATATTTATTTTATTATTATTAAGCTATTAATTCTACTAAGCTTTAAGTAATAAATTAAAAAAGACTATTATTTATTTTAAAGTTTATTAAATAACTAACTAAAATAGTAAAAGTTATAGTATAGTATAAAATATACCTTTTATAAGTAATAAATAATAAAATAATTCTAGTATATCTTATTTATAAAGGTAAAGAAAATTTAATAATATAGTTATATAAAAATTTAGCTAGAAAGGCAGTTAAGAAATGCTATATATACTAAAAATGCAACGCAGGGATGGTATAAAGTAGGTGCCCCATAGTGATCCATATATATTTTGTACTTGCGCTTGTCGACTGCAAAGTCTGCAGGCTCTCGTGGATCACACCCCTAAGAAAAGTGCCTGTCTGGCTAATGTGCCCGTTTGGCTGATAAGCGCCACCTTTAGGTGGGGCGTGGCACGAGTACTGGATTGAAATACAACACAAATGTAAAGTGATGCTGGAGTCACTTCCACTGCAAGTGAGTGCAGCCAAGGCCAACAAAAAATCGAAAATAAAATCAGAAGACAAAACGAAACCCGGTCATCAACCCGAATGAAATATAAAGCCAAGCCAAGTACGAAAATCCTTTCTTTCTAGCCTCAATAATTCGCCATTCACCATCTCATCCTTGGCCGACAAACCTTGCCACCATAGCTGCTCGTCGAAAGTCCAAGATCGAAAACAGAATATGTCCCAGTACCAAACCAAGGCAGTCCATGAGGGCGCCACGACCGGCGACCTTCAGGATGACGAGGTCCCTGCCACCGCTAAATCTGCTGAGGATCGCAAGGCCGCCAGCGCGCTTGCCTCTCTTGATGCGGCCGGCAACGAGGAGACTATCACCAGCAACAAAGCACAAGTTGACCGTGAAGCAGTCAATAAAGCGATGGAGAGTCTGGGAGGTTCTAAATCTACTTCTGCCCCGAAAGCCGCGCCCTCCAAGAACATCAGAGTAGATGACGCCGATGTAGCAATGCTCGTGGATCAGTTGGAGCTTCCCAAAGTTAAAGCCACCGAGCTTCTGAGAGCGCATGACGGTGATGCTACCAAGGCTATGAGGGCTTGGATTAAAGCGTAGATGAGGACGAGAAACACTGCGAGTATCGCTAGATTCCTGTCCTGCTCTGACCCTGCTCATGTAGATTATTCCATCATTGCCATAATCTTAGCTGATTGGACTATAATGCCAAAAGTGTCAGATTTAGATCTATGACAACTGTTCGACGATATTGTTGAACGACTAGAAATGAATATACCGCTGTACCTGATGCACTACTGGCACAAATATCCAGTGCTCCAGCAGCTTGAACAACAGCGCATAAGTCCAGACGCAGCACAGTTCAGCTGGGAGGGTATTCTCGAGTGCAATCATCTTTTGAGTTTTGACGGAACAGAAAAATTCTTCTGATAAAATATGTCAAGAAAGCAGATCGATGAAGCGTATAGAGTCTACATATTCCTTTTCTCATTGGGCATTCCAACTACCGCGCATAGGTGCCTCCAGCAGAGTATCGATTTTACTAGTGATGGATTAAAATGTCTAATTCCTTGCTCAACCTTCAGCGTCAAGCTCTGGCTCCAAAAAGAAAAACCCCAGAAACAAAATATAGTACCGCGTGACATTCAATCTCGGTATCTCATAATCTACGAGCAGATACTAGATATCAAGCCCGCTGAGTACACTTCTGAACAGCCGCAAATTCACACGAATTGCTTCAGTTCCATGTTCTTGCGAGTGGACTGCCAATTTTTGGAGCAAATTGAAGACTCTTCCGTCTAGCCGCCATCAACCTCACGATAACCTGCTCGTCTTTATCCCGACTTAAAATTCCATGTTCCAGGTCATGGTACATCCCTTCCTTCGGAGGACAAGTCCTCGTTAGTAGGCTTTGTTTGGCAGATGATTGCAAATCGGGATCCTCTTCGGACGATGGTGTTATGGGAAGTTCGGACGCATATTTCGCCACTGCTTCCGAAGCGGGGGTCTTCGGCACCGGAGTCAGCAAAGCACAAGACCACTCCAAATCCTCATCGTCGTCCTCGGCGCCTTGTTCGGGCGGCGTGTGCATCCATAATGTGCTCTCTCTTCGATTCTTTGGCGTACTTAGCGGTTCGAATGTCTTGTTGTCACTCGATACGATTGTTCCGTTTAAGTTAGTGAGGGCTTTAGGTTCCATACTCTTCCGGCGTCTAGCGCCTCCCCGTGGAATGACGGATATATCCAGATAGTACGGAGCTTCGTCGAGCCACTCATTTTCGCGTTCGCAGCTTTTCCCAATGTTAGTCACCATTTCTAAAGCGAATCTAAATGGGAGATGCAATACGACTTACTCGAGAACCCAGCTTACGCCAACGCAATGGACAAGTCCACGGGCCTCACGTACTTTTTCCATTGTACGTTTGCCCCCATCTTTGAAAACTACATGCGTGATGCCAACTTTGCTTGACGAGCTGTCTCCATTGCCCGAACCGCTAGGATTCCAATGCCATGTTTTTACGCATTTTGCACCCATATGAGTCAGAAGCTCGACGAAAATACCACTGGCATCCGCACCTTCAGTTGTGTGCACATCTACCAAGACGATGCAGCCACGCAGGAGCGCGGAGTCAACAACTCGCCGAGGTTGAGTTCCAGGCATATCAATGCTCGACTGCTGGTCAGCTTTGATCGGTGTACAAAACATGTCTCCGGAATATGTGGAGGCTCTCCTCTTGTCTTTGGTTGGCGAACACGAAATAACTGTGACCCTTCTGGGCAGGATACCCGCATTCCTGTGGGAAGTACGACCACCACTGAAGCTTTTCTTCTTCAGCGGGCTTGACTCTGAGTCATCCGCCGGCTTCAAGGGAACTTTTGTCGTCGTCAAGAGAGCTGTTTGCGGTACGGGGCGAGAAGGAATAGTTACATGCGGCGTCCTCACTGGCAGTTCATTCTCATCACCATATTCTTGGCTGGCTTCCGAAAGGGTTTCCTCGCAAGTACGATTATCGGTGATTTCCTCGGATATCTGCTGAAGCATCGGAGACCTGAAGTTTGCCTCTTGGGCCAGGGCAACGTCTTCATCAAGCATAGCAATATCCTCCGTTATAATATCCTCATCGCTTCCATTTTCACATTCTCCAGACTGAGCGGGCATACTCTGTTTTTTTGGTGAAGAGAAGTCTGTGTGGACCATGATTTCGTCTTCAAAGAAAGTGCTTCTAACCGGAGAACTGTCGGTTCTGAAAGTCTCCCGAGGGTTGTGAGAATCATCCTTGGGAACTGTGCTGTTCAAGTCTTTGGCAATACTGTAGATAGACGTCTCCAATTGAAAAGTACTTATTGCAGACCAAGAGCCGGGTTGTTCGGCAGATGATTGGAGGCCCATAGGAGACCTTCTTGACTGCTTCCGCGTAGCATAGATGGAGTCATCCACATAGCAGGTTCGCCGAGCTTCCTTGTCATGCATTACCGATATTGTGTCCCCTCTGTGCTCATCGTTGTCGGATACGATATCAGACTTCAAATTGCAATATGAGTCCACAATGTCACCTTGTATTCTCAAGTTCGACCCACATTGCCACTTATCGGTGGCTACTTCGGACTTGTCGGTGGGGGCGAAATCTTCTCCAGCCTGTTCCATCTCGGCGATCATGTGTTGCAGGTTCTTGTAGTCGTCATTCGCAGCCTCCGGAGCCATACCTGCTAGTTGCAGGCGGGGTTGCTCTTGGCATATTGACCTGCCTTCTCCCAAAATAACCTCCGACGCTCCATGATCTTCGGTCTCGGACGAAGTCGTGTCCCCTGACCAAACCGGTTGAATATCTTCACCCAACTCATCTGCGGCTGGTTCAACGAAATGCGAGTCCGTGTGGCTCGAAAGCATAGCCAGCATCGGCCCAGAGACGCAAGGGCTTTCGATCCGCGCGTCAAAAAGGTTTTCAGGCGTTGAATTTTGTATCGAGGTGTCAGAATCTTCGGCCAGAAGAAGGTCTGATGGCCCCTCCGATGGAGGGACGAGCAGATCTATTGTCATCATTGGCTGCGTCTTTTGCGACTCCGGCAAGAGAGCACCGGCTCTTACGGGAGGCTGCATTTGGGGCAAGGCTGCCGACATGGCTCGTTTAGGGGGAGATTGAAGCATGAAACAGCTTTTGTTCGAATATTCCTGGTGTATCGTGGTTCCGAAAGACCTGGTTGGGAAGTTGAGGCATTTGATTGGAGAGTGGGGCCTTCTGGCAGGAGATTGAAGGAGAAAGTTGGAGTGACCTGGTAAAGTTTGGGTATCCTGTTTAGCAATCGAGATGATTCTGTTTTGCAAATCCAATTCTGGCAGGTGCAGACCGCCAGCTCTCTTTGGAGGAGACTTGAGTGTTTCTGTTGGTGGTGATGGAGGTGCCCGTCTAGGCGGGGATCCAAAAGCAGCTGGACCTGGACCTGCTGTAAGCTTAGCTGCGTCTCTATGTTTCTCATCTTCATGATCGATGGATCTGTCTTCGGCTTCCTTGTCTATTAATAATTCACTTGTTGAAATTCTCTTGGGGCTCTTGACTGCCATGCTCATGCCATCCAGCCCCGAAAGCTCATCATCTGAGGTCTCCTTGTCCCGAGAAATAGGCATTTGTGTGACCTTTTTAGGGCTTAGTGGCTTCTGTCGACTTTTTCGGGATGATTGAACCGGCACAATTGCCCGCCCAGTCGGCCGTCCACGAGGCCCCCGCATTGCAATATTAGATGATGTTTCCTCAGTCTTCGAATTAAGGCTTAAGTTCTCCTTCTCTGGCGCTGGAAAGTTGACAATATTTCGCGTGACCAATTTGGAATCGTTCCGGCTAGTCTTTGAAACGGTACCGCCACCAGTGCGAGTCTGAATGGTTTTTTTGTTCATCTTTGGGGCGGCAAGCATTGGGTTCGTTCGTTCCTGGCTGGTAGGTTTTCTGGCACGACCACGAGTCCGAGACACAGTCAATACATGGCCATCGTCAGGGACCACCACTGTAGTTCTTCTAGTAGCTCTGGATCGACATTCTCTTGATACCGATTCTATTGAAGTTGTACTGCAGCCCGCTGTCTCGTCGCGATTATCCGGCCGAGCCCGAACAGCTCTTCGGGTAGTGGTGCCGTCCATTTCATCAATGTCATCTCTGACTTTTCTCTTCGCCGAGGCACTCTTTGAACTCACACTGGCAGTGGAAAGGGGTCGTGCTTTGGCAGCAGCTGTCACGATTCTGGTGGGTTTCGCGGTATCTGCGTTGGCTCGAGCCGCAGCCCGCGCTCTCGTCATGCGCTTTGGCGGTGAGTCCATAGTTGAGTATGCGAAAGTAAAAGGTGCACGAGTGCTAACAAAGGCTATTCAAAATGACGCGGCAAAAAAAAAAATGAGGACGTTCACACCACGATATAACAGCTATGATGGTAGTAAGGATGTTGACGACTGGTCGTTGTTATGTGTTTTGTGGATAGAGAGCTTAGCGTCTATGACGGTTGCTACGGCAACACCGCCAGTTCTTCGGTGCTTTTTTTCTCGACGGCAACCTGGGACATTCTCTCTTCCAAATTTCTCCCTGCAAAATAAATAAATAAATAAAATCACTTATGGATTTACGAGTCGAGTCATTGCACTCGTTTAGTCTGGTAATGGCTCACAATGATAATGGGCTTCAGACCTTAGAACTCATCGAAATCTTACAAGGATGTGTGTGCAAGCACTCATCCTTCCTAACAAGTTTGGTGGCAGCTGCAGGTCACGATAGCCTCCTTGGGAACGACTGATGCTTCAACTTGCATGCGTCTGGTGGGATAGCTTAATGGACGATGACATCACACCGGGCGCATGACCAGATAATCAGGTAAAGCGGAGCTTTCCTGATGAAGCGTAAACATCGTGCGCGAAGGCAGGCAAGCTAAGGAGGAGCGCAGCTTCCAGCTTCGCATCTTTAAAGTGAGGCTACTGTGTGGAGACCTCTCACAATCTCGAATATTATTAGTTACTTAAGAAAAAAAATACTCTTCGGCGACTAGTTAATGGAAATCCAATGTATTGTAATGTATACTGCAGGACTGATATAGTGTTAAAAGACCTTACGCTATAATGATGGAGGGGGGCCTAGCTAGCTTACGGTAGCGCTTTAGAAAAACACTGCCAGCTAGCAAATAGGCTGATATAAAGAGGGAAAAAAAAGTAGCAATGAAGGTGACGAAAGGAAGGGGGAAAACAGCTTGCGAGAAGAAGGTTATGAAAAAGAGGAGGAACACAGCTAGTGGAGGTGACAAAAAGAGAGAGAAATAATTTTGCGAAGAAAAAACAGCTGACGAGGAAGCTGACGAAAAGAGGGAAAAAAAAAAAAAAACAGCTCGTGAAGAAGACAATAATAAGGAAAAAGAAAGAGAAAATTCATAGAAAGGGATTTATTTTGAGCTTAAGGAGCCTGACGCTTTGCCTGCTTCCATGATGCCGATAAATTCGGGCAGCCATTAGGATCTTATACAAACCCTCAAGGATTCGTCCGTTCCGCAAGCATTTCTATATGTACATAGGGTATGTATGTATATTGCTTCAGCAAGTCATTTGTTGCCGAAGGCTCAGTGAAGCACCACAACAATTTCGCTAATAATCGGACTGGATTGTAATAAAGCCCGTGGTTATCTGGGAAGGCTATTTCTTGGTTTAAACTTAAAACGCGAGTTAGAGTCTTCTATAAGCATATATGGTATTATAGGCCATAAATCTTTTGAACAACTTGATCCAACTCACTTCGTCTGGATCGTTCGCATTATAACTCTTCAAGTCTTCATCTGTTTATATTCTTCCTTCGAACGAGATGTGGAGTTGGATACGTATGGGATGGCATGCGAGGTGCATCCAAAACAGCCAGTATCCACAACGATCGATTAAGTCTGCGACGGTTGGGTCCAATCATCGCTTCTGTACTCGCCATTGAGATCTTTTCTATAGCCAATGTTATCTCGTTGGTCGTCGATCAGCCTGCCCCATTCGAGTAGTAGCCGGAATAGATAAATTTCCTGATCGTCCTTCCGCAGCGCTCTTGCAGCCCAGCGTTGCCCTTGCCGGGCTATCCATTCTGCATCGCTAGGGCGGCCCTTGACATACATGTCGATCCCGTTCATTTTGGCCCTGTTTGCAGTACCAGTAAAGTAAAGGACTGTAGCATGCAGGGCATGATAGCGTATATCGATGGGCACGAAATGCAGCCATGGAGTAAGCCGTTCGGAGTACCACGTTTGGAATATTGTTGAGATAAAAGGTACACTTTGAGAACGGAGAATCTTTAATAAGAACTTTGGGGGACTGTCGTCTTCATCTGTAAGTAGAACGTAGCGATAATTCATAGGATCCTCTCCGTCGATGTGTTTTCCGTATATCTGCTTGAGAAGATCACAAGACTTGCCCACGCAAGAGTCGTAGTCTCGAACACCAGCGTTGAAAGGCAAATCGTAATTTGCCTCGGTAACCAACACAGACTCCGACTTGAAGCTCTCTTCTGACTCATGAAGTGGAAGGACCATTGTTACCCTGTCTTTGTTACTAGGATTGTTGATGAGATGCAAAAGCCTTGACTTGTGACTTCCTCTCAGTACTTCTTCATTGAGTGAATATATCCCAATCGTAGTGCTCCAGAATAATGAATCTTTTCGTGCAAAAAAGGGCTCGTCGCGATCAGGTTCGTCTGCGTGCGAAGGGGTTAAGGGTAGCAAAATATCAGAAAAGCCTTCCGTTTTAAACGAACTGAATAACGGAACCAGCTCCTGGATAGGTGGCAGGACCGGATCTGTCATGAAGAAACTATGTAGGTGGGCCAAATCTGGTTGATTACACGTTTCGAATGATGTGATCCATTTGTCTAAAAATTGGCCGCGCGAATGAGGCTTGGCGCAGGCTGAGCAGAATGAACCAACTTCTAAATGAGGATGAACTTTAACAAGGGAAGTAGAGGGACAAGCTTCCACATACATGTGCCTTAACTCTGCAGCCGATGTCTGATGCCAAGTCTTCCTGTGTCCAGTTCTTGAGGAGTCGTCTGGTCTCAGCACGTCTTTGATAAGGGTGGTCATGTTTCCAGACCTCATGGATATTGTCTTGGCCAACGATTGCAAATATTCTCGATTGTGTAGTCGCTTGTCATCCCACGAAGGGAGAACTCGGGGAACATGGTTAAGATTCACAGGTATCAACATGTCAGGTAAGTGTCTCGAAAACTTTTTGACCATGTTGATCAATTCGTCAAAGTCCAAGTTGTTGGCACCATCTCCCACGTCACTTGCAATGACTTGGCCATCCTTCACAGTTATAGATCCCACTCCCGAATACGAAGTAACCAGCTCCACTCGCTTGCGTAATTTTGTTGGTGTCATTGTCCAAAATATTTCGAGGTCTTTGTCCACCTGATGGAAATCATCGATGACAGCAGAGCCGGATGCGAGCCGATACCACTCGTCAAATTTGGGAGGAGGGGCTCTGCCTTTGTGTCGTTCCTCGTAAGTTGTCACGGCGGTGACGATGCTTCTACTAGTGGCTGCCCGCAGAAGCCAGCGGTCATGTACCGCACGAGCTTCATAGATCAGGTCATTCACCGGATGTCGCTTCTCAAAGTTGCTGAGCGGTCGGACGAGCGTGAATATGGTACAGGTAATCAGTAGAACAAATAGGACAAACACAAATAGTGTCCTCCGGAAAACCACGATAAAGCGCATGTCGTGGACGTACACAAAAGTAATGAAACCAAAAACAATCAGAAAAAGCGGCAAGAGGCTAGCAGAGCGGGAAAGATGCATCCAATCTCCTAGGCTAATCATCTCGCTGAAAGAGCGTCCAATGCCAATCAATGACGTTGTCGATACCAAAGATACCATAGGGGTCACTTCACCCGCCCAATTTGTCGCACTGATAGCAAATGCTGTGATAGCAAAACTGTCAAGAAGTATATCAACACCGTAAAGATGTCCAAATTCGATGTTGACGCGGTCGTCTTCAGTAGTCGAATAAATAGTCATCCACACCACAGTAGTCGTCGTAGAGGCCATAATGAATACTTTGGACAGCATGCGCAGTTTTGACTTGAAACCCTTTGTCCAAACGAGAACTCGCCAAAGATTGATGATGATGCTGAGGTCTAAAATAAGACTTACGGACTGAAGGATTAAGATCCGGGGTCGACTGTCCCAAGAAGTAAAGCAAATGTACGTTGACCCCATGACCTGGTAAGTTGCGACGTAAGTGCCAATGGAGATTGCAGCGACACCAACTATGGTTAAGCAGTGTGCAGCCCGTGGACCACTCATCCAATCCTTCAAGTCATCGAAAATGCTACGCCAAGGGTCCTCTAAATCATCCGAAGCCGGAATGTCCAAGTTACCACGCCAGGTAGCAGTATTATAGAGAGCTATTGAGAGGCAAAGCCAAGACTATAAGACTGATTAGTATTCAAATGGACGAGAAATGAACACTCGTGCAGTGAGATGGAGAAGTCCGGAGACACGAGAGAAGGGATGTTTTCTACTTTTACTTGCCTCGACGCCGAAACTATAGCACTGCTGATGGTAGTTGGCGTGATTGAAGACCTCAAGTCGCATTACGATGCACAGTAACAACACAGGGAAACAATAGCGCTTCGGCCGCGAGGGAAGATTGAAGCCAGAACCGGTCGCGAGTGAGGCTGGGTCTGCACTTGCCAGCAAGCCAGACCGACCACGTCTCGGGGCAGAAGCAAAGCGCCCATCAGACCCCGCGAGGCCTTTCGACAGGATACTGACAGACATGCAAAGTAAACCAGAGAGGAATAAAACTAATACTGATGACATCCGGGGTCGCTCTAGTAGACACTGAGTACATATTTCAAAGTCTTTTTGTTGCCATAGTGTCTTCACATACCAGCGAGAGAGTGGCGATCAAGTGAATGGCACAGATACGCAAATGATAGTACGGTGCTGCGGTTGCATTAGTCGATTACTGATGCTTGCCATTGCAACGTGAATAGCCCGTCGTTGTCATCAACCCACCACAAAGCTGAGAGCTGACACGCTTGTGATTGAGGCATCTTGTCGCTGGCAAGCAGATCTACTCGCATCCAGAATTTGCAACGGCGTCAATGTTCATGTCTCATGAAACCACAGTGGTTTCTGCCAAAGAAAGACAGTTGCATCAAGCAATATGACCGATGGAACCTGAACATTCATGTCAGAGTCGAGTCGAGTCAGGGGCTTCCATCCTTGGGTGTGGGACTTCCGCATTACATAAGCAGCGTGAGGCAAAACGTCTGCAAGCGACAAATTGATTCAGACTCCAGAGCAGTTCTTTGCACCATGTGATGCGGGTAAAGGAACTCGAGCCGTGAAGATACGACTGGCCGTCGCTGCTTACATTATGGCCGGCCTAAATGACGCTCCAGTTGTGCAGGCTCTTGCTGTGCCCGCCGTTTGTTCTTTGATGGTATTTCTGGGTTACTTCCCACAATATCTTTTTCGATGTTCTTCGCTTGAGCCCGGTCCTCCGTCCTGGGGTGAAACTACTCTGTTCAATATATTGATCTTCTTTCTTTGGTGTGCCTACTTCAAGACGGTGACTGAAGATCCTGGTCGGTTTATCTTCTCCGACGTTGTGATGAAAGCAGAGAGTAACAACTGGTGCAAGAAATGCTCTGCTCCCAAACCCGCAAGGGCACATCACTGCAGACATTGTGGGCGATGTATTCCCAAAATGGATCATCATTGCCCCTGGACGGGGAACTGCGTTTCAATGACAACATTTCCACACTTTTTACGGTTTTTAGTCTTTTCCAACCTCTCTCTATGGATGCTTGCAAACCTGCTTTGGCAGAGATTCTCTGCCTTGTGGGAAGCACGGCACTTGCCAGCATTTCTTGGACCAACCTTACCAGCGTTGGTTGGCTTGACTCTGTCCGTGCTGACCTGCCTGATCGCATCTCTTGCTCTTGGAATTATGCTCATTACGACGACAAAAAACTGGCTGTTCAATTGTACTATGATCGAGGGTTGGCAATTGGAACGTCACGAGGCAATTGTTGAACGAGGGGGCAGAGATTGGTGGAACTTGCACGATTTAGATGGGCAGAAAGTACGAATGGAAAAAGTGGAATTTCCTTATGATCTCGGAATCTTCACAAACATGTCACAGGCCATGGGAACCTCCAATTTCATTCTCTGGTTGCTGCCTTTTTATCCTGGCCCCAAGGTCGGCAGAAACGGGAAAGGAAATGGCTGGGAATGGGAGGAAAACGGCTTCAATCGCAAGAAAGGCATGTGGCCCCCTCTCGACCCAGAAAAAGTGCGAACGACGAATCAAGAATGGCCTGCCGCTCGCAGAGACTTTGCTGCCGAGCTTCGAGATCTAGAGGCAACAATGGAAGATCACAAACGCATGCTCAGAGAACGCGAAGAGAGAAATGTAGATCATGCAAATCAGAATATCCCCGCTGAGTTTGGGAAAGTCAACAAATACACTTCCGTCGATGAACACGGCAAGCTCAGCAAATTTAAGAATCCGACAGGATGGAGAAATGCTGAAGGTGAGACGCTGCAGGACTATGGTGTTGATGAGGACGCCGAGGGCTACGTTTCGGAAGCCTCTTTGGAAGAGGATGACTTTCCTATTTCTGAACTGATTCGCCGGCGTCAAACTCTGCAAACGAAGAACATGAAATAACGGCATCTGAGAAGTCAGGAATGTCTGACTTAGTAGTTCCTCAGAAGCAGAACCCGGGTTTTCGTGTGAAATTGATGAAACCCTTTGTCGAGCTCCTACGTCTGTAAGAAAGATCATCCTGTATCTACTACCTCAACAACAGCACAGGCAAGCTGGTTTCTGTGGTCACTATGTGGTATAACGATAGCAGATTAGCAGCAACGATCTTTTGACCCATCCCTTTGGGTTGGAGATATTTCAAAACTAGTAGATAACTTTGGCTGCGTGAAATAACTTTGTCTTCTTGTATTAGGAAAAAAAAACCTTTGTGTCATGATGCAATACGAAGTAACCTCACCAATCGTCATCATCCTTGTCCTTCTGCATAGCGTTCTTTCGTGCAAGAAGTGCATCAGCCAAACTTCCTCCCAGACTTGGCGTAGGTGTATTACTGCGACTTCCTTCTGAAGCACTTACTCCATTGAGACTCAGACCGGAATCTCTTTGAGCTACTTCGGCAGGTTTTCGTCCCGCTGCAGGACGTTTTGCAGGAGGAGCGGGGGGTGTGGGTTTTGATTTGGCAAGTGGTGGAGCCGGAGGTGGTCGTGGAGTTGGTGTTGCTTGTTCCTCAACGTATGCGGCAGGAACCCAGGCTTGACCGAAATCATTTTTAGCTAACCACCAACCTGGGCAATAGTTAATTAAGCTGTATTATGACCGAGTATAGTTTGACCGGATAACTACTCACCATTGTTCTCTTTCTGAACGATTTCCAGCATATCTCCGGCTCGAATAGAGAGTTCGTTGTCTCTCTGTCCATTGAAGTCATATAAAACTTTCGCAACAACCTTCGACCCTCCCGGCGCCGGGGGTGGTGGCGCCGGAGGTGCCCGAGTTGCTCCAGTACCAACGCTGTCTTGGTTTTTTGTATGCTTTGAAATAGGCTTATCCCCTGCCAGGCTAGGTTTGCCGTTCACCCCGGCAGGTGGCGTTGTTTGAGTCGCATCCACTGCAGGAGATTTAGGGACTGCCTGTCCACTGGCTCCAGGCCGGGGCTGTACTGTACGATTTGCAGTAAGCCTAGATGGTCGACCACCAGGACCACCAGGTTTGATGAGTTTGCCGCGGGTAATAGGACGAGGAGGCACTGGCTTCGCTTTGGGCATAGGGCGCGATTCTGAAGCGGATGGTTCACCGGATTGTGTATGGATAGCACCACTCTTATAATAGTCCTCCGACTGCTGGGAGTCTTTGATCACCTTGACTTGTTGAAGCTTGTTTGGCTTCTTCGCATATTCAATGAAGTCTCCAATCTTAAGGTTGAAGCCGCCGGGCATCACTCGCTGCATTTGGGTAAACAACTCGGTCTTAAGAACACAGTTTAATAAAGGATCGGGCTCCTGAGCTGATCCCACACCAAGCGAGAACCAGTCGTCTCTACATGTAGACGTTCCGACAAATTGAATGGCCCCGAGAGGAATGGCCCGTTCCACAGAAATCTGAATTTGGCCACTGACAAGTAGCTGTACGATGATGTAGAGTTTCGAATTGGTGACGATAATTAGACGAGGACTAGGTTTGCTGGACCGTCCGAACTTGGCCTCCAGAGCTTCTCCACGACAGGAGAAAACCACACGTTCATTTGATCCAATGTTGGCGGCGTGTCTGATCTGGGCCCCTGGCCCAGCCGCCGCATTAACACCAAGGTAATCACCCAAGAATCTTCGAGACCCGAGAAGACTCATCCGTCTGCGCTCCTTTCGGCCTTGGAGTAGCTTGTGTCCGTGACTTCGAAGTAGTAAATATTCCGCCCCCGTTCGCTTCTTCCGCCACATCCTTTGTATGCGGGTGGCAGATTCCGCACGATAGGCCAGATATGCACGCCACATTCGCTGAATCCGAGTAGCCATATTGTGCCAGTATCGGTCGCGCATGTGCTCTAGTGCAAACAGTGTCTCGGGAGCTTTGATGAAGGCCTTCGTGACACCCAGTTGCCATTCTTCCTTCGGAATGCTCGTATCATTAAGAATTTGCTTCACAGCACTTTCTGTAGAACCTTGCCATGTATACTCGCCTGCATACGATGTGGCTGGTGATAACAGGAAAAAGCGCTCAACAAACTTGTCAAAGGACTGGCGATAGGCGAAGCCGGCCCGTCGGATGCGAACGTTTTCCTGCAATCCTAGATATTTAATTTGATGCAGTACATTTGCGCTATTGTACTCAGTAAATGATTTGTTCTCATTCGGTTTGATGGTGCGAATATAAGAGGGCTGGCATTTCATCAGTGTGTCCACTAACGCATTTGCGGAAGTTCGAATTCGATCTCCTGCAGATGGTGGTTGTTTTCTGTTGTCCTGGTCGACCTGTTGTGGTGATAATGAGCGCACAAACCGATTTCCACTATGTTGAAAGAGATTGAGTAGACCCTTCAGAAGTTGATCTTTGTTCTTATCCGTGATGCCATCTACGGCGTACGTGACGTCCCCAGCGTAGTGCTTTACAATGAAACTTCCTTGTCGGGGAGTCAAATGAGCATGAGACATGCCATTTATGCTTTGCATAAATGTTCGGTCACAAGCCGCAGGGTCAGCGTGCGCCGTCTTGGTAGCATCCTTCATGGCTGAGAAGATCCCCGGAGGGCGTACTTGTTCAATAAGGTCACAGACAACCTTGTTGTCAAAATAAGTGATCGGCGTCCACTGTATTTTCTCTCGGGCGTATTCCTCTTGCTCGGTTTTAAGTGTGAGCTGAATGAAAATCTGCTGTAGCTTCTCGTTCACATAATTAATACAGAGTTGTTCAAAACTATTCTTCTCGAAAATTTCGAAGCCATAGATATCCAAAATTCCGATGGTATTGGCCGACGCTTCTTTGGATTTCAGAGATTTATTAATCCGCTCAACGATCCAGTCAAATAACTTATGATAAATGGCCTTGGCCAAAGCGTCCCGAGTTGCTGTGGCTTGCGCAGGATTAGCGGGTGATTCTATGACTTCACCGCTTCGTGGAGTCAAAATCCGGATAGTGATCGAATGAATCAACTGCTCTGGGGTAACCTCCATAAGGTAAGCCACGAAGGCTACTACAGATTGGTCAAGAACGGCAGCGTATCCTCCGTCGTCTTCTTGGAATTGAATGTTGCCAGTCCATAACGTGGCTGCCAACATGCGAAAGATTTCATCCTGCTCAGCCTCACTGAGACCAATGACCTTCATTGCATTAAGTGTATCTTGAAAATCTGTGGCATCATCAATGCCATCAACATCAAAGCATTTGGAGCGGCTTAGGTATGCATAAGTTTCAGGCTTTTGGATACCAAAGAGTTCCCGGTATTGTTGTGAAGCTCCTTTGGTGAATTGATAGAAGATGTGGAAATTTCGCTCATTGGTGATCTGACCAACAACCCGTGACTTCTCAAGGAGGTAGTTGGTGATGTCAGCTCCAACTGGTTCGCCAGTAGAGTTGAAATGAATCTGAAGATATTTGCCGAATCTTGAAGAGTTGTTGTTTCGCAGAGTTTTTGCATTTCCAAAAGATTCGAGTAATGGATTTGTCGCCAAGACCATTTCCTTGATCTTCTTGATATCGCCCGATTGTTCGCCGGAGACGTTTGCGATATATTGCATAATGCGCTTGGCTGCTTCTGTTTTGCCAGCTCCCGACTCCCCGGAGATGATTACACACTGGTTTTCATGATATGCCTTCATGTTGTAATAAGCCGACTCGGCAACTGCAAAAACATGAGGTGGCATCTCCAAGCGATTCTTGCCTCTATAACTGTCCAGAACTTGGTCTGTGTAGATGCCAAGGTCGCGAAACGGGTTAACGGAAACCAGCACATGGCCGATATATGTATAAATCTCAGCATCCTCAAAACGCTTCTTCAAGTTGTCATTGATAGCCTCATTAGATACTTTGCTCAAAAGGGTCAGATCCGAAACTCCGATCTCCTTCTTCTTGGTCGCTTCAAATGTCGCTTTCTTGAGTCGGCCGCCGCCCGTGGTTTGACGCCCTGAAGCACCAGATTGGGCATTACGAGCAGCTTTGTCCTTGGGACGTCTAGAAATACCCTGTTTCGGAGAAGGGAATTAATTCGGGGTGATTAGGCCAAGATCTGCACGAGAATATGAATCCTTTGACGACTGCGGCTTGTGGAATTCTTACCATGATGAGAACACCGATTTGGAGAACGAGAGTGCCGTGAGCGAGCGCGTAGCGTTTTTACTCAATCATGAAGGAATAATCGAAGACGAAATTGACACTGGCTAAGAGATATGACAAATGGGGTTTTCAAGACGAGGCCTTATGGCGCCGTCATTGCATATTTGTTCTGATAAAGGGACACTTTGCTGCCGTCCTGCTCGTTGTTGCCTGGCCTGACGATGACGAAGCGCCGACAATTTTCCGCTTAGGCACAGCCGCCCTTAGGCGGTGAAAAATAGCCATCCCTTTAGTGTGCGCAAGGCTACACCCAGATATTCCCTGCTTTTCTTTAGTGGCTTATTAGTGGATATTAAGTAACATTAAGTAACCTATAAACGCGTTTTCTCTTTCATAATATAATATATCTCTTTATAACTTAGAGCATTATTAGGACTTTTATTATACTATAAATTACTATAATATAGTAAGTACTCTTTTATTAGTAAACTAACTAAATTAGTACATAAATATAGCCTTATAGACACTAAGGGGATATAAGAGGGATTGTAATTAGGGTTGTTCCAACTGAGAGCTCTTAAATTACTCTTAGATAAATAATGTATATAAATTAGGTAGCTTGACCTACTCAACCCTTTAAGGTTAATCTAAATATTAATAAACTTTGTATAATTAAGTAGTAATATTATTAGTAATATTTAAAAGATTTTGATTTTTAATTTAAGTTAGTTTAAAAATTATTTAGCTTCAATCTCCTTATTTTATAGATTTCATACACTTAATTTAAATGATTTTAGCCATTTTGACTAAATAATATACTGTTTTAAATTCTTTATACTAACCTTTTAACTTAAGCCTTTGTTATGGTCTAGCCCGATTGGGCCATCGCAAGTGTCAGGTGCAGACATACCGGTCGCCCGGATCCCCTTACTAGCTGCACTAAGCTATGCAAAAGGATAGATATTAATTAGAGTTACGGGTCTCTAGTTAATTAATACTTATATTGCTAGTTATACGCTACGGTAGGTAGCTATTAGCTAACAGCTATTTATTACTATAAGTAAGGCTAGGTTAAAGACCTAGCCTATTATATAGGTCTTTACTTAGCCTATAATATACTCTACTTTACCCTACCCTTTAAGTAATATACTATATATCCGCTAAAAACCTACTTTTGCCTTATAAGCCTAGGCTAAGCTACCCTATATAACACTCTTAGTAGGAATTAAACCTATAACCTTAAACTCTAATTAAATATTATAGTTTAGCCTAGTTAGGCTATTATAAGTATTAGGTATAGATATATTAGTTACTTAAATCCCCTTACTAGCTATACTAAGCTATGTAAAAGGATATATATTAATTAGAGTTATGGGTCTTTAGTTAATTAACACTTATATTGCCGGTCGCACGCTAGGGTGGGCAGCTGTCAGCTGACAGCCGTCCGTTACTGTAAGCAAGGGTAGGTTCAAAGACCTAGCCCATTACAGCCTTCCTGTAAAGGCTTTATTTTATGTTCTATTAAAAAAAATTAAGATTTTGCTTTAAATAGTTTTTTTAAATTTTATAGAACTTTTTTTTGATTTATTTTTCTGACGTAATTTCTTGAAACTAAATTACTAACTTAGTATTTTTTAATATCTCCTTTACTTAGCTAATATTTTTATTATTTAACCTTTTTATTATTATTAAGTACGCCAGAAGGCCTTAAGGGCCGCTGTCTAGAACCTCTACTTACTTATTTATATAGAAAAAACCCTATATTGGGAAGAAAACCTATATATTGTTATAGTCTATATATAAAGACAGAATGCACTATATATAGGAGAGTTCTATGCCCCTTCTTTTTATAATACATAACTTTAACTATATATATACTTAACAGTTTACTTATAACTTAAGTGTTTCTTTTTCTTATAACTTTATAATTGTTATAGACTAGCCTAGATGGCTTCTACGATCTAGTGTTAATAAAGTTATTATTATCTATAAGGAGGAATAAAAGACTACTATCTCCCTTTACTATATGCCTATTTTATATATCATGTATATTTATAGGGTTTGCCCTATAGGTATAGTAGGTTGCCTTATATGCTCCTTTCCTGCTCCGCTAAGGATCCAAGCCTCTAGCTTAAATCCATTACAATAATATACTATATTTATTATATTATTATTATTACGCTAGGAGGCCTGTAAGGGCCTCTGTCTAGTACTCCTACTTTCTAAATTATATAGGAAAAACCCTAGAATAGAGAGGAAAACCTATATATATTATTTAATTACTTACTTACTTAGGCCTATATAGGGCCTATAGTAGTCTTTATTATAGAATATAAGTGCGCTACTTATTAAGCTATACAGCTATAGTTATTAGAAAAAGTAAGTATATTTAGTTTAAGTTTAAAAAAAAAGAATATATAATTTAGTATAAAGTTAGGGCTAAATTAGTTCTATAGTAATAATAATAAATAAAGGTTATAATATTATAGTTAGGGTATTATAGTGTATATAAATAAAAGTAATAATATAGTAATAATATATAGTTTTATAGGTAAATAATGCTAGTTTTAAGGTTAAAATAAGTTAGTATAAAGGCTAAATAAAGTCTAAGCGGCAGTAAAGGCTACCTAATATATTATATTAATATAACTTAATATAATATAGCTATAATATTAGCTAACTTTACTTATTTATACTATAATAAGAACATACTTTATAGAAAAGAAATGTTAAGTACTATTAATATTTATATTAATATTAAGAAAGTATTAATATAAAGTCAAATATTTTAATAAAAAGTTACTTTAATAGTTATAATAGTTAGCTAGTAATATATAGCTAAGTTAGTAATTATATAAAGAGAGATTCATAATAACTAAAAAAGGAATAGTTTCTTTATACCTTTTTTTTTCTTTTTTTTATTATAATTAAAGCTTTTAAAGTAAGTTATTCTTTTTTTAATACTTTAGTAAAGGTAGCTTAGTATTCCCTTAACTAAATAGTATTAAGTTTAGCTTAGTTTTATTAACCTTAGCTAAAATATTAAGTAAAAAAAAGAAAACATAACTAATAAGTATATAATTTAGGTTTAGCTTAGGGCTATTACTAACTTATTAAAGTAAGGTATAATTAGAGTATAGCTTTATAAACCTTATATTACCTAGATAGGCACTGTTAGTTATTTATATAGAAATTAAAAAGATATATCTTTAACCTAAACTTAATATAGGTTTAGTATTAATATAATATAGGTATCTTTAAAGCTTACTTGTATTGTATTGTTGTATACGCTAGCCGACCTTAGCAATTTATGCTTAGCTGTATCTAGAACCTCTGCTTTCTTATTTCCTAATTAGCTAGGAAACCTTATTAGGTTACTAAGCTAGTAATTACTTACTAATTAGTAGTTACTTAATAGAATAAATACCTAGCTAATTTTATATATAGTTTTACTGCTTATAGACCTATTCTTAACTATAAATAACTAGTATACTTATTTTTACCCTATATCACTTCCTTCTAGCTTCCCTTTAATACCTTACTTAGCAACCTTAAATATAACCCTAACCTTAGTATATTATAGCTATAACTAGCTATATAACCTAATAGCTAAGGGGTAATTTACCTATTTATAGCGTAGTAGTAGCTAATTTACATTGCTTAGTAAGTAAGAATAATAGGGGGCCTAACCCTACTTTTCCTACTTACTAAGCATTAATTAGCTAATATAGCCCCTACTATATTAGCTAATTAGAGTCTAGACTTTATTAAGCCTATATTTAAGCTAGACCCCCCTACTTAAATATAGGAAAAATCTATGCCCTATGTAGGAATTAAACCTATAACCTCCCTACTTTTCTTACTTATATAAGAAAAGTGTTTAGGTTTTCCACAACGCTTAACCACTGCGCTACGGGGGCTTTAAAGCTTACTATAAATATATTTATTAAAGTAAAACTTATTCTAAGGTAAGTAATAACAATATATTTAATTAAAGATAATATAAAGTTTAACTAAGCCTATAGCTAGCTTATATTAATTTTTATTAATAAAAAGTAAAGAAGCTTCTTTAAATATAAAGTAAATACTTTAATATTATTATTAATATTACGAAAGAAAATAATAATTCTAATTCTTGAGTAAGTATAAGTTTTCCTTAATATAAAGCTATAAATATTAACATAATATAAGCTAGTTATAATAATCTTTAAAAAAAGGTAGTATAGCTTACAAAGTAAAATAATAAGAAAAGAATAGTAAGTTAAGCCTTTAATAAAGTTAATTTAACTATACTTTTTAAGTAAAAGTATTTAAGCTATTTAAATTATATTATAATTATATTAATAAAGTAAGTAAAGTAAAAGGCAGTATAAAGGTAATATAGGTTTAAGCATTAAGCTAATGGTTTATTTATTTATATTTTATTTTTAGTAAAGGTAAATAAAAAGTTACTTATAGTAAACCTATTATAGCTTTATATAAAGGGTATAGCTATTTTTAATAAATATATACTATTATTATAGTACTTACTAATAAATATTTATAGTATTTATAGTTATAATATTAAGTAAGTATAGTAAGGCTAACTTAGGTTCTTTATAAAGCTTTAGTTATATAGTATTAATTATTTTATTTTTTTTAAAATACTTATAGTTAGTTAGCTAGTATTAAATAAGGGATTTATTTAATTTAAAGAAGCTATTATATAAAGTAATAAGCTAAAAAGCTTTAATTAAAGGCTAAGTAAATATTATAATAATTATATATTAAGGGTATATTAAGTTTATAAAGGTAAAGATAGTTATAATTTAAGTAATTAAAAATAATATAATAGTAATTTTTTATATTATTTTAATATTAGTAAATTAAAGAGTTTACTTTAGGTATATATTAAGTATATAAAGATACTTAAAGCCTTATTTCTTTAGTATATATTTAAATTAAGGTAGCTAACTTATACTTTATAAGGTAGTTATATAGCTATATAATTTTATAAGTAATATAAAAATTAGGCTTATATTTAGCTACTATAGAGGAGTATTAGGGCTAATATATATATACTATTATATAGTTTTAGTACTATTAATTTTTTTATTTTATTTAAGCTTTTTAGTTAATAAAAAGGTATTAAAGTAAGTAATTAAGTAATAAAATAAAGGGCTAGCTAAAGATATAAAGCTATAGTAATAGTATTATTATTATTAAAAGTATTTAGCTATTATAATATAAAACTTAGATTTAGTTAGCTATTTTATTAGCTTTAATTTTATTATAATAATAGTAAGTATAATAATTAATATAAAGATTAACTAAAGGGGTAGCTACTTTAGTTTTAATTAAGGCCTATAGTATAGCTTTATAAGCTTTAGTTATAGTTTATAAGTATTTAAACTATTCCTTAGTAAATTCCTTTATAATACACTTAGCTATACTACTATAGCTTATTAAAGTATAGTATATACTTATATTATAAATAACTAAGCTTTAAATTACTTATATATATAGTAAGTATATATTATAAAGGGGGTATCCCTAGGTTTATACAATAAAGGCTATAAAGGCTAGCTATTATTAAGTAAGCTTTTTTATAATCTTTTTTATAATTTTTTACTATATTTGTTTTAGTAAAGCTTATAATAAATTTATATACTTAGAAACTAAGTAAATTAAACTAGCTAAATTATAATAATACTTAGTTAAATTAGGCTTATAATAATATAGTAATAGTATATAAAGTATAAAAGTTTACTTTTTATAAGTAAAACTTAAAGCTAGATTTATAAAACTATAGCTAATAAATTCCTTAGGCTTTTTTAAAGTAAGCTTAAGTTTCCTTTAGTATATAACTAAAAATTAAAATATTTATATTATTTAAGAATTTAATAATAAAGATATAGTTTACTTTATATAGCTAAGTATAAAGAGAGGTTATATATAATAAAAAGAGAATTAAGGAAATTAAAAATCCTTGTAAAACCCTAATAATTATAAGTAAGGTACTTATTAATTAATTATTAAAGTTAAGAAAAGTACTATACTTAAAGGTAAAGGCTTAAGTTTATATTACTATTTAGTTAAGGATATTTAAGAATATTATAATATAAAGAAAGTAATAATAGTAAATAATATTAAATACTATTAAAA
The DNA here is from genome assembly GCA_018360225.1 of Claviceps pusilla. Lineage (NCBI taxonomy): Eukaryota > Fungi > Ascomycota > Sordariomycetes > Hypocreales > Clavicipitaceae > Claviceps > Claviceps pusilla. The sequence goes on along the minus strand of SRPW01000017.1, from coordinate 34,946 downwards.
TATTTAGCTAAAGAGGTAATATAATTCTACCTAAGCCTTATATTATATATATTGCTTTTATAAAAATATTAAGGGTATTTTTAGTAATTTTATTTACTATATTACTTATTTAAAGATTAGGTAAAGTATTACTTTTTTTAATAGTATATATAATTTAACTTATAACTATTACTTTTAAAACCTTACCTATAATACTTAAAAGGGATATAAATTATTAAATGCTAATATATTATATTTTTATAAAGGGTTTCCTTAATTTATAATAAATAATAACTTTTACTTTTTAAAATAAAGCTAAATAATATTTAACTTAATAGTAAGTATTTAGAAAGTATATAAATACTTTAGCTAAAAGGTAGCTATAGGCTTTTAGGAATTTTATTAAAAACCTATTAAGTTTAAATACTTTTTAGCTAATTAGGTTCTTAATAATAATAATAATTTTATTTTAATTAAATTCTTTAAAAGTAAAAAATAATATAGTATTTAATTAAGCTTTTAGTATTTTTAATATATTTTTTTTATAGGTTATTAAGGGGGGGAAGAAGTAGTTAGTAAGTATTACTACCTTTTTATTATAAAAGTTAGTAATAGCTATTTTATTATATTTATAATAAAAAAGCATTAAAATTTAAAGAGAATTAAAGAATAAGCTATTATAAAGGTAAGTTTAATGTTTAAGCTTTTATAAGGTAATATTATTAATAGTTATAAACTTTATTAACTATTATTATTATTATTATTATTAATACACTAGTTAGGCTGTTGGCCTAATGCTAGTACTACTGCTACTTAGACTATATAGAAAAAACCCTAGTATAGGGGGGAAAACCTATATATAGCCTTTATTTAAGTTCTATAGCAGAGCTATAGTAGCTCTATACTAGTTCTAACTTAAAGAAAAAGGTATATTACTAGCTAAACTTAATTAGTATTATAGAAAAGTATATAGTAAAGAATAGGAAGTAAACTAAATTAGTAAAGGTATAGTAATGCTATAAAATACCCTTAGGGGTAGTTTATATATTATAGTAAGTTACTTTAAGTATTTAGTTTATTTTCTATACTAATCCTTAGTTAATTCCTTTAGGCTACTACCCCCTTACTTAAAACCTTTCTTTAGCTTTTATATTTTTATAGTATTAGTTATATTAACTAATAGCTAGCTATTACTAAATTAACTATTAGCTAATTATTAGTTATATAATAAAAAGAGAGAGATATATATACTTTTTTTTCTTTACTTTTAACCTTTTTTTTTTTTTCTTTTTTATTTATTATTTTTATTATAAATATACCTTTATTTTTATTTTTATAGTAGTGCTACCTTATTACTACCCCTAACTAACTATAGTATTATTAAAAATACCTTTTACCTTTATAAATAAATTAATTATTATACTTAAAGTAAGTATTATTTCCTTTTTAATATACTACTACTACTAACCTATTTATAGCTAAGCTAATTATAAGCCTAGCCTTATAAAGCTTACTTAATATAAGCTAAAAATATTAAAAAATAATACTATAGTATTAAAGGTTAGTACCCCCTTTTAACTTATATTATTACTATTATTAATTTAAATAAATATTAATAGTATATACTTTAAGTATATAAAAGTAAAAAAGACTTATTTAAGTATAAGTATTATATCTTTTATTTATATTAATAATTAAATAAAAGCTAATTAATTTTATAATTAAATTTAAATATTATATTATATTAAAAGGGTATTAAGTAAATAATAAATATATAAAACCTTTATACCTTTAAAAAGCTTATTAATATAAGTATAAAGTAGCTTAGTTATAATTTAGCTATAGTATTAGTATAGTACTAACTTATAAGTAAGCTAAGAAGTATAATACTACTTAAAAAGAAATAGTTTAGCTTATAAAATAAATAAGCTTATTTATTAATATAGTAATATAGGCTATTAGTAGTACTATAATAATTTTAGCCTTTATTTTAATTAAAGGTAAAATATTATTATAAGCCTACTATATTATTAATATACTAAAGAAGTAAAATAATATTTTAAAAAAGATTTTATAGAAAATCTATAGGCTTAGCTTAATAATAATATAAGGATATATAATAATAAAGGTAAAGAATAACTTAAAGAAAAAGAAGGAGGAAGAGAAGAAAGAAAGGGAGAAGGGGAGTAATAAGGTATAGGCTTAAAGCTAGTATAAAAGTATTATATTTATTTTTTTTATCTCTTAAGCTACTATTTTTTATATATTATTAAATATAAGTTATATATTATAATAATATATTCTAACTATAATATTTATATAGCACCTTAGTATTTCTATACCTATACTATATTAGGTGCTATATTTTATTATATTTTTAATATCTTTAGCCTATTAATTTTAAAGACTTTTAGTAAGTTAGAATTAAGGAATATACTTTATTAATATAAGCTATTTTATAAGTATAATTACTAGCTTATTATATTTTAATATCTCCCTAACTTTATATTAGTTATATACTAGGTATATACTTATATTAATAGGGTAAAGGTAATTAAAATTCTTATAAAATAGTAAAATATAATAGTAGTTTTTATTATTAGCTTAATAGCTATATATTAGTAATTTTACTTTAAAAATATATTAGCTAAAAAGAAAGGTATTAAGCCTAATTTATTTTATATATATTTATATAAGCACTATAGATTTATATTTAGTAAAGCTTAAGTAAAGGTAAATAATTTTAATAGTAAAGGTAAAGTTAAGGTAAAGCTTTATTATTATATAGTTAATATAAGTTTAATATACCTATATAGTAGTTTTTTTTTAATATTAATAGTTTTTTTATTTTAAAGTAAATGCTTTAGTTAGAGATAGTTTTAATAAGTAATTATAAAGCTAGTTTAAAAATAATATATAGTTTAAATAATTATTTCACTATAGTAAGTAGCTATACCTTTAATATACTAATTTATATTAAAGTTAAGCTATTATTATAGTATATATACTATATATTTACTTAGCTATTCTATTAGCCTTTATTTATTAATAAAAGTATAGTAAATAATAGTTAAAGTAAAGGTTAATTAAAGCTATAGTTACTTTAGTTTTAACTAAAGTATATAATATAGCCTTAAAGGTATTAGTTACTATTTTTAAGTATTTAATTTATTTAGAAATAAATACCTTAACTATACTTTATACTTTACTATTAATATTAATAAAGGTATAGTATAATTCTATATTATATATAATAATACTCTAAATAACCTATATATATAAAAGCTATATATTATATTATAAGTATCCTTAAGTTAAAGCTATTAATAATATAAAAGTACATTATTATTATAATAGTTTTAACTTAACTTAGCTTTAATATACCTTTTAATAAAGTTTATAATAAATCTATACTTTAAGGAAGTAAGTAAATTAAATTAGTTATATTATATTAGTACTAAGCTAGACTAGTATTATAATAATAGTATACTATTTAGTAAAGTATATAAGTTTACTCTTTCTTAGGTTAAACTTAAGGCTTAATTTCTTAAACTACTTTTAGTAAACTAATTATATAGCTTTAAAGTAGTTTTATATTTTCTTTACTATTTATTTAAATATTAATATATTTATATTATTAGAAAATCCTATAATAAGTATAAATTATACTATTTAAAGCTTAGTATATAATAAAGTAATATAAAGTAAAAAAAAAATGAAAAAAATAAATAACCCTTATAGTATCTTTATAATTATAAGTAAGGGGCTTATAAATTTATTATTAAAAAAAAAGCTAGTAATATATTTAGTAGTAAAGGATTAAGTTTATACTATTATTTATATAAAAATATTAGTAATAATAAGAATATAAAATAACTACTTATAATAAATAGTATTAAAGGCTATTAATATATTTAACTAAAGTAGTAATATAATACTATTATAGTGCTATACTATTTATATTAATTTTATTAAAATACCTAGTATAACTTTTATTAATTTATTTACTTTATTACTTATTTATAAATTAGGTAATACCTTACCTAACTTAGTTATAAAGGTAAGCTAACTTATTACTACTACTTTTAATACCTTTTTACTAATATTAAAAAGGAAAATAAAGTATTAAGCTTTTACTCTTTATTATTCTACTAAGGTTTTATTTAGTTTATAAAGAATAATTACTTTTACTTTTTAAAATAAAGCTAAATAATAGCTAATATAATAGTATATATTTAGTAAGTATATAAAGGTTTTAGCTAGGGATTTATTATATATTTTAAGGTAACTAACTAGAAGTTAATTAAGTTTAAGTACCTTTTAACTTACTAAGCTTTTAATAATACTATAGATTTTATTAATATTAAAATAGTTCTTTATTAGGAATATTATAATATTTAGGTAGTTATTAAGGTCTTTTAATATATTATTTAGCTAGGCTTAGAAAAATAAAGAAGGAATAATTAGCTAATATAGCTACTTTGTTTTAATATAATTTAGTAATTATAGTATTTATTCCCTTACTTTAAATAAAGGTTAGAATTTACTATTATTTTAATAATAGTTTACTATAAAGCTATGCTTAATACTTAAGTTTCTATAGGCTTTTTTAATATATAATTACTACTTTAATAATAAAGTATTAAGTACTATATCAGGTCGAGTCGAAACTGGTGCGGCAGCGGCTTGCACTCACGTCGCTGGCGGCTTCGACCTAGGGATGCTTATTGCGCGATGCATAACTCTTATATATATAGGTTATTTAGAGTATAATTACATACAGCGTAGAATTGCACTACACCCCTACTAAAGTTAGTAGTAAAGCTAGGGGTATAGCTAAAGCATTTATTTCTAAATAGACTAAGTACTTAAGAATAATAACTAGTGTATTTAAGGTAATACTATATACCCTAGTTAAAACTAAGGTAGCTATAGCTTTAATTAACCTTTAGCTTAATTACTATTTACTTTACTTTTACTAATAAATAAAAGCTAATAGAATAGCTAAGTATATTTATAGTGCCTATACTATAATAGTAGCTTAACTTAAATATAAACTAATACACTAAGGGCATAGCTACTTACTATACCTAAATAACTACCTAAACTATATATTATTTTTAAACTAATTCTATAATTACTTACTAAAGCCCTCTTTAACTAAAGTACTTACTTTAAAATAAAAGAATTATTAGTATTAAAAGTAGGCTACTATATAGGCACGCTAGACTAATATTAACTATATAGTAGTAAAGCTTAACCCTAGCTTTACTTTTACTACTAAAGTTATTTACCTTTACTTAGGCTTAACTAAGTATAAATCTATAGTACTTATATAAATATATATAGAATAAATTAGACTTAATACTTTTCTTTTTAGCTAATATATTTCTAAGGTAGAATTATTAATATATAGCTACTAAACTAATAATAAAGACTATTACTATATTTTACTATTTTATAAAAATTTTTACTATTTTTACCTTATTAATATAGGTATATACTTAGTATAAAATTAGTGTAAAGTTAGGGAGGCTTTAAAAAATAATAAGCTAGTAACTACTCTTATTAAGTAGCTTATTTTAATAGGGTATATCCCTTAGTTTTAGCTTATAAAAAGCTTATAAAATTAATAAGCTAAGGATATTAAGAATATAATACTATATAGTACCTAGCGTAGTATAGGTATAAAGGTAGTAGGAAGCTATATAAATATTATAGCTAGTATAAATTATTAAGATATATAACTTATTTTTAAAGAAAAATAAATATAATAGCTAAGAAAATAAAAAATAAGCGTAATATACCTACACTAGCCCTAGGCCTATACCCCCTTAGCCCCTAGCTCCCCCCCCCTCCTCCTCTACCCCCTCCTCTTTTTTTTCTATCCCCTCCTCCTTCTTTACTATCTTTTTAATATAGCTTTATATAGTAACTATAATAAGCTTGTTTTATAAAATATTATTTAATTCTTTTAATATATTAGTAATATAGTAGGTTTATAATAGTAGCTTACCCTTTACTAAGGTTAAGGCTAAGGCTATTATAATACTACTACTAATTTATATTACTATATTAGTAAATAAGCCTACTTACTTTATAAGTTAAACTATCTCTTTCTAAGTAGTATTATACTTTATAGCTTAGCTATATCTTAGTATTATATTAGTATTATAGTAAAACTATATCTTAGCTGCTTTATACTTATATTAATAAACTCCCTAAAGGTATAGAGGTTTTATATATTTATAACTTATTTAATAGCCTTTTAATATAATATAATATTTAGATTTAGCTATAAAACTAATTAGCTATTGCCTAGCTATTAATATAAATAAAAAATATAATACTTATACTTAGATAAGTCTTTTTTACTTTTATATACTTAAAGTATATATTACTAATACTTACTTAACTTAGTAATAGGAGCTATATAGGTTAGAAAGGGGCACTAACCTTTAATGCTATAGTATTATTTTTTAATATTTTTAGCTTATATTAAGTAAGCTTTATAGGGCTAGGCCTGTAATTAGCCTAGCTATATAAGGGTTAATAGTAGTAATATATTAGGAAGGGACTAGTACTTACTTTAAGTATAAGAATTAATTTTATTATAAAAGTAGGCAGTATTTTTAATAATACTATAGTTAGTTTAGGGCAGTAATAGAGTAGCACTACTATAAAAATAAAAATAAAGGTATACTTATAATAAAAGTAATAAATAAAGAAGGAAGAAAGAAGGGAAGAGCTTAAAAATAAGGAGAAAAGAGTAAATATAGTGTTTTTTTCTCTTTTTATTATATAACTAATAAATAGCTAATAATTAGTTTAATAATAGCTAGCTACTAGCTAGTATAGCTAATACTATAAAGATATAAAAGCTAAAAAAAGGTTTTAAGTAAGGAGGTAGTAACTTAAGGGAATTAGCTAGGGACTAGTATAGAAGATAGGCTAAGCACTTAAGGTAACTTACTATAACTTATAAACCACCCCTAAGGGTAATCTACATTATTACTATACCTTTACTAACCTAGTCTAATTCCTGTTTTATACTATATACTCTTCTATAATACTAATTAAGTTTAGCTAGTAGCGCACTACTTTCTATAATTAAAACTAGTGTAAAGCTACTATAGCTCTGCTATAGAATATAGAAAAAGGTTATATATAGGTTTTCCTCCCTATGCTAGGGTTTTTCCTATATAGTTTAAGTAGCGGAGGTACTAGTATTAGGCTTATAAGCCTAACTAGTGTAATAATAATAATAATAATAATTAAGTACTATATAATTTATTACTAATAACTTAGCTTTATATTTAAGCTATATTAGTAGTAAGCTATTAGTTCTCTTTAGTATAAAAAGTCTACTACTACCTTAATGCTTTTTTTATATTTTAAGTAGCCTTTTTAATATAATAGTTTTACTATAAATTTAGCCTAAGGCTACCTTAAAGTTTCTTTAGAATTACTAAATTTATAATAGCTTAAAGCTTAGTTATTATTTATTCTATATAATTATTAACTTCTATTAGTATATAGAGTAAAGGTTTAGTAAGGTTATAGTAAAACTATATTACTACCTTAGCTATTATAAGATTATTTTTTATATATAGCTACTTAAAATAAAGTAAATAATTATTACCTAGCCTTAAGCTAGTATTAATATAGATTAACTATAGTATATAGTTAGATTTAGTAAGGTTTAATTCTTTTAAGAATTTAACTTTTATATTTTAGGTAGTTTATATATAGTTAATAATGCTATCCCTTTTACTTTATATTCTTTAAGTTACTTTACCCTATAGTATTATAAGTTTAAGCTATTATTATATTATTATTATAAAAAGTATATTACTTTTTATTAAGGTTTAGCTATAATAGTTTTAAGGTAAGTAGTACTAATTAAAGTTATTAATAAAAATACTATAGTTTAAAGGTAAAGTTATTATAAAGTTAAAAAGAGGTAATATTTAATTAAGTTTATAGGTAAGGGAGTATATTAAATAAATATAGTATCCTACTAGTATTATTAAGCACTAATCCTTACCTATATATATTAACTATACCTTAGCTTTATATTAGTAATTTATATAAATTATAGTTTAGCTACTCTAAATAGTAAGTTAAAAGTAGCTAAGGCTAAGGTTAAGTAATCTACTATCTATAGTTCTTAGCTCCTATATTGCCATTATATTAGCTTTAGGTTAGGTTTTTAGCACTCAATATATAAGGTAGGTTTTCTTTTATATATTTTAATATATAATTTCTATTATATACTTTATATAGTATATTAGGTTAGGCTTAGCTTATTTAGTACTATAGTAGCTATAGGGTATTAGCTTAGAAAAGCCTTTATAGTAGCTTATAATTACTATATTAAGTTTAATCTTAATTTAAGGAGGTAGGTATATAATTTATTTACTTACTTTTATAGTAAAGCTTTTTATAATAATAAGTTACTAGTATTATATTTTTAGCTATAACTAAGTACTTCTATTTAACTATCTTTTTTTAGTATAAAAGGTTTAGTAAAGGTTAGGGGCTTTACTAGGTATATAATATATATATAGTTTTATTATTTATTTATAATATTATATATATAGAACTATATAAGGTAAGGACCTAAGTAGTTAATATAGTATTTCTATATAGCTTTAATAGCACTAAGTAAGTCTACTTACCTTCCTTATACTAGCTAGATATATAATAGCTATACTATAAAAGCATTATATAGTATATAGCTATATAGCTAAATTTAAAGCACTTAAAGTATTAATAGGGGTAAATAGTATTATTATAAGGTTTAGCTTTAAATATTTTAGCTTTATAAATAATTCTAATATAATATAGCCTATTTACTATATTAATACTATTAACTATAATAATTAAGGGAGATTAAGTTATAATACTATATAGTTTCTCTACTATAACCTTTATAGAACCCTATTTATTAGCTATAATTATATTTTAAGGAATATAATTCTTTTCTTAGTTTTATATATAGTATATTAAAAAGCCTTTAATAATAATACTAAATATATATTAGTTTAGTATTACTTTTTGTTATAGACTAGCCTAGATGGCGACTGCAATCTAGTGTTAATGAAGTTATTATTATCTATAAGGAGGAAGGAAAGGCTACTATCCCCCTCTGCTACATACCTATTCTATATACAATGTATGTTTATAGGGTTTGCCCTATAGGTACAGTAGGTTGCTATATATACTCCTCTCCTGCTACGCTAAGGATCTAAGCCTCTAGCTTAAATCTATTACATAGCCCCCCACTCCGCCGCCCTCTAGCTATTAGATAGTTAATAAGCGGATAAGACATAATAATAACACTTAAGTGTCTATAATATAATACTTTAGGCAGAGCTATTTATCCTAGCTAGTTACGCTCTAGTGCCTAGAGTTAATAAAAATAAACCTAAAATAGAAATCCTTAAAATCCTAAATTAGCTAGCTAATTATACTTAAGATACTAACTATAAATCTCTAATCTACTCCCCTTATTCTTATAAATATAATTCTATTATTATTCTCTTTATTAGTATCTTATATACCTTAAATCTCCTATATAGACGCCTATTGCTTTCTACCTATTCTTTATTAATACCTATACTATTCTTATACTTATTTATTAATACCTATAAGGAATCCTCTATTATTACTTATTAGATTTAAATAGTAAGCTTTCCTATCCTTACTACCCTTTTTTACTAAAACTAAGTATAATAAGATTATATCTACTACTACTAGTGCTCTACCTCCCTCTCCTTTACCTTTAAATAGCTACTATATCTTAAGCTACTATAAGGTTAAAGGCAACTCTAAGAATAAGTTATTTACCCCTATTAATCTTAACTAGCTAGATATCTAGTATTTATCCTATCTTATATATACAGTAAATAATAAATAGTTTTTATATACCCTAAGCCCCTAACACTCCTATAAGGAGTGTTAAAGGAGAAAGGCAACTTATATATATAATGCTACTATATTCACTTAGAGTCCTACCCTCCGCTGCCTTACTTATAAGATTATAGCAGCTATTTATTATAGTAAGGCTATAAAAGTGCCTTATCTCCTTACTTATAATGCCCCTAATAGTAAGGGGAAAAAGGTTATATTAAATAAGCCTTTTAAGGCACTATATAACTATTTTACTGCTACCCTATACGCTATTAAGAAATATACTATACCTATTATTACTACTAGTTTCTTACCTATACCTTCCTTTTAGCTACTAAAACAATTCTAATTTATTACTAATAAAATACTAATATATTCCTTGCTTACTTTTACTATTAATTTAGCTACTATTTACTTATTAGAGACTAGTGTTAACTACACTAATGCCTAGTTATCTAAGGTATAGCGCTAGGTTAAGTAATTAATGCCTATATATTATAATTTATTTACCTATCTCTAATTACACTAGTCCGCCCTACTATTTTATTTACTGCTGTATTTAAAGAAGTAGGTATATATACTAGTGCTGCCTCCTCCTATATTACTAGGCCTTACTATAAATGCTTTATTTACTATATAGCTACCCTTAAGCCTTTTATTTAGAGAACCTTAATAATAAGTACTGCTCCCTTCTACTATTACTACACTGCCTATTGCTACTATTACGCTGCCTACTGCTACTATAACTTCTACTATTACTATTACACTCTCTCTTGCTAATAATACATTACTACTTATTATTAATACGCTTTTAATGCTTTTATTATATAGGTTTAGGCTACTTAAGGGTTTCTTTAGTTCTAAGCTACTAAGGCCTAACTTATCTCCTATTAGCTAGGAGTTACCCCCACTACCCCCTTTTAGCTTACTTTTTATAACTATATTATCTAAGTACTATAAGAAAAAAAAAAAAAAAAAAAAAAAAAAAAAAAGGTTAATTTTATTACCTAGTTTACTTTACTTAAAGGTAAGTAGAAGTAAAGTATAGAATTATTATTATTAAATTAAAGCTTATTTAGGGCTTAGCAGTGTTAGAGTTTATATTAAATAGTATACTATATAATATTAATTAAGAATTATAGTACGCTCCTTTAGGACTATTATTAAAATATATATTTCCTTATTATAATTTAAATTACACTAATGCCTTAGTGTTCTTTAGGTTCTTAAGCGGCTCTTATATTAGCTATATATAACTAACCTATTTAATTAGTATATTATAGTAGCTACTGCATTCTTTAGTATTTTTTATAGCTAGGATAGACTTAATTTAGTACTTATAAGGGGTATTTATACTATTATTCTAGGGCTAAATAGGGCCTGGTTAGGAATTAAGTAGGACTTAAGAAAGGAGGGGATTATTTACTATACACTCTATTAAATTAATATAGAAAATTAGGTAGATACCCCTTAGGATATCTAGTTTAATAGTTAAGGGGGTAGGGATATTAAGTATAGTATATTTAGCTATAATTTAGTTTAACTTCTTACTTAGGTAAAATATATAAATATTCTAAAGGCTAAGCTAAACTTTATTGCTAGGCTAGTACTGTTTTACTAAGTAATATAATTAGTTAGAGGACTCTTATTAATATTGTTAAGTAAAGTTAATAATAGCTTAAGCTAGCACTATTCCTTACTTAATATACTTAAGGAACTAGACTGCCTGCCCCTTAGGGGATGTCTAGCTTTGTATAGAAGCTAGCGTGTACTATATTAGGTTAACGTTAAACCTATAAAGGGCTATGTATATACTTAGGCTAGTGACTAATAAGTTATAGTTATTAAGGGCAAGCTAGTAAGCTACTAAATACGTAGGCTAATTAATTTAAGTAAAAGAGACTATAACCTATAGTACTGCTTAAATCTCTTAATTTACACGCTTAGTGCTACTATTAGTTTAAGAGTAATATAATATAGAGAGGAGCTATTTAGTATCTATAAGGGAGCAAAGCATTAACTAGAAACCACTTACCTAGTCTAAGCTATAGTCTAAAATAATACTTAAAGGGAATCTATAGAAGCGCCATTAGTAGTCTAGAAAACGTTAAGTATATACTTTAGCGCTTATACTTATTATAGCCTTTAACTAAATATATTTAAAGAGGCAGTCTATAATAACTATAAGAAATTAAGGGGCATCTAAAGAGTTAGCTAGGAGGTTAGTTATAAAATCCACTAATATTTATAACTAGTACCTATCTAGCGCTAGGATAGGCTATAAAAGGCTCTAATAAAGGTGCTAGCTCTTATAAGCTCTATAGCAATAGTAATTATATATATATTGCATAATATCTATTAATATACCCTCCTAATAGTAATTATAATAAAGAGCCTAGAAGGTTATATTCTTCCCTAAGTAGCTTAATAGTAGTAAATTATAGGTTTATTAAATTAGTATAGTAGTAAGGGGCTTATACTATAGGACCTAAAGGCAGCTATAAAATAATAAAGCCCTATAGGCATTAACTATATAGTTACTAACCTATTAATATATAGCTACCTTAGTAGGAAATCTTTAAGCCCCTAAATACACTGCTTTAACCTTTACTTAGTATATTAAGTTAGCCTAAACGCCTTAGTTCTAAAGGCTTTAGAAATAGTTATTAGTAAAAAAGTTATAGCCCTATAGGTTAGCTATAGTAACGCTAATTAGGGTCCAATCCTACTCTAGTAATAAGGCTAGGGTGGTATAGGGTAGCTATAATAGGCACGCAACTAATACTAGGCAGAGTAAAGAATATGCCACTATAGGTTCCCCTAATTTATCTTATTTATAGTAGAATAGTATATTAAGGCATGCTGCCTAGGAGCCTAGGTAGTAGTAAAGGTAAAAATTAAAAAGAGAGAGGGTCTCTGCCTAGCATGCCTATTATTCTAATATTTCCTAAGGGCTTATAAAGTATTCTAAGTTTTTATAGTTAGTAAGAATTATAAATAGCTAAAAGACACTATAGAGCTTAGTAAACTATGCCTTAAGGTATAAGATAATACTAAGCAATTCCTTATTATAGATTATGTAGTTCTATTAAGGGGCTATAAGGTAGGCAGAGTAGTAGGCTATAGGTTATAGCATACCTATTATATTATATTATAAGAGGCAACCCCTAATCGCCTCCCCTAATGCATTAGCCTTAACTACTATATCTAGGGTAGGATCCTATTAGGCTAGAATAAGGGCTAAAGAGAATGTATTCTTAAGGCACTAGAAGGCTATCTAGCAAGCTAGGGACTAGATAAATAAGATACCCTTCTTAGTAAGGTTAAGTAGGGGCTTAATAAGATTTAAAAAGTTAGTAATAAACTCCTAATAAAAATTTATAAAGCCTAGAAAGCTATGTATACCTTATAGCTATATTAGTACCTCCCACTCCTAGATAGTAGCTACCTTAGCTAGGTCTAGCTGCACTATATAGCTAGCTTAGACTATAAATCCTAGGTACTTTACCTTAGTTATACTAAAGGTATACTTACTAATATTAAGATATAAGCTAGCCTATTAGAGGTGTAAAAGGATCTCTTTAGTGTAATTTATATGCTCCTTATATATGCTACTAGTGTAAATAAGGATATTATTAAGGTAGGCTGTTATATAGGCCCCTAAAGCGTCCTTTAATGCTTTATTAATATAGTATTAGAACGTTATAGGTACACTAGCTAAGCTAAAGGGGTAGATAAGCTATTTAAAAAGACTAAAATATATATAGAAAGCTATTAAAGCCTTATCCCCCTTAGCAATATATAGGTAGTAGAAGGTGGCGTAGATATCTAATTTTATAAACTATTAAGCGCTAGCTAGGAAATGTAAAGTCTCCTTAATAAGTAGTAGTAAGTAATAGTTTTAGTCTATAATCTTATTTAATGCCTAATAGTCTATATAAAAATACTAACCTCTACCTACTTTCTTAACTAAGAGTATAGGCGCTACTATAAAGGAGAAGGAAGCCTAGATCTAGCCCTTATTTATAAGGTTTATAATTTATTTCTATATTTCTAGTAACTAATCCTAGGGTATATTATAAAGTAGTGCTTAAGGTAAGTTTAGTAAGCTACTATTAGGATTCTATTATAATTAAATATAGTAATTAGCCTACCTATAATAAGGAGGTAAGGCATTAGCATTCTCTTAGTAAAATAAATCCTTAAAGTTAGCTAGTTTGCTTAGTAAAGAGGAAAGGTCCTTATTCTCTTTTAAGGAAACTAGGTTTACTATAGATATAAGGATAATATTAATCTCCTATAGGCTAGTGGATATAATACTGCTTACCTTGCCTAACTATAGTGCCTAGCAGACTAACCCTATGTATACTAATTTTATAATAATAGTTATTAGTAAGGCTATCTCTTAGGCATCTAAGGCATAAATCTTAAGGTTACCCTATATATAGATAATAAGGAGGCGTCTAGTAGTATATAATATAATATTATTCTAGGCTATCTAAGGTGCCCCTAGGATATAGTCTTATAAAAGGCTTAGGATTATATAGGCTACTATAGGGAATAACTATTTATTTAGGTTAGCACTAAATTAGATAAAATATATAATCCTTAGGCACTAGAAAGCATTAGTATAGCTACGTTATATAACTATTATAGCAGTGGTAAGGGTGTGTAGTTAGGCTAGAGTAATATATTAAAGGCCTAACCTTTAAACTATACTTTTACTTATAGTAATATAGCTATTATAACTACTATTTACTTAGGCATTAATAAACTTAGAACTATTATATAAAAAGGGAAGGAGGAATAGTGCTTTCTTTATATAATATTCTATCTCTTTATAAATATTTAAGCTATTATTATTATAGGTATAATATAAGCTAATACTACTAACTTATATTCTATTACTAAGACTTATATAGTAGGGCTCTCTTTTTTTAACCTAAAGTTATTATTATTACTTAGTGCTTCCTTATTAGAGGTATTTAGGGCCTAAATATTTAGTCCCCCTATTAAGTAATAAGTAAGAAGCTATGCATAGCTATAGATAAGGTAACTATTGCTACTATAATATAAGCATTAGTAGGCAGCTTTATAGCGCTTAATAATATTTTATAATACCTAGGTTACTTAGATTATGCCTTTAGTGTCTCTAGACTTAGTACTTAACTTATCCTTACTAAAAGGCTTATAGCCCTATTCTAATCCTAAAAAGCTAGTAAAATTAATGCTTATTATAACTATATTGCTATCCTAGTTACGCTTAGTGTAGGGGTAGTAATAGGCCTTAATGCATTCCTTAATTTAGTATAAGTTAATATTTAAGGCAATACTATAGTATTATATAACTATAGTATAGTAGTTAGAGTAGGGAATGTTATAGCTAATATAATAATCCCTTATTTACTTATTAAGTCCTACTTAGAGTTTTATAAGTTTTACTATATTTACCTATATACTTCCCCTTATAAGGCATAACTTCTATTTAAAATAAATAAAGAAATTTATAAACTATTTATTTAAGTATTATTTAAGTTAGTTTAACTCTATAACTATATATTCCTTTTAGTAAGGGTCTATAAATATAGTATTAAGGTACTTAAGAAAATAGCTTAGTGTATACTAATAATTACTATTAAGCTTAAAAAATAGAGCTATTTATGCCTAAATCTTAGGTAATAGGTTTTAGTAAATAAGGAACTATTTATTATAGTTAGTACTAATAAAGTCTAAGTTAGCCTCTAGCTTATATACTATAAGGCTTTACTAAGCCTAAAATAAAGCCTTATTTCTATTATAAGGGTTCCCTATTAGGAGTGGCTTATGCTTAAGTTACTCCTAATTAGTATATATTAGAGTATCTATATAGAATACCTAGTTTACTAAGGCTATATAGTAGTGTAGTTCCTTAAGTTAAGCTACTATTAAAGTAATAGTTTTATAGAGGTAGTATAAGTCCTATATATTGCTTAATTAGGCTATCTATTTATAATACTAAGGATTTATTATATTATCTACGTAAAAATAGATATTATAGGTAACATTATAATAGATAATAATTATTATAAACTAGCCTAGATAGCAACTATAATTTAGTGTTAATAAAGTTATTATTATCTATAAGGAGGAAGGAAAGGCTACTATCCCCCTCCGCTATATGCCTATTCTATATACAATATATGTTTATAGGGTTTGCCCTATAGGTACAGTGGGTCGCCGCACATGCTCCTCTCCTGCTACGCTAAGGATCCAAGCCTCCAGCTCGAATCCATCACACTTTTAGCCTAAAAGTAGTGTTAACTTAAGCTATATTATTAATATAGAGTTTTATTATATTATAAAATATAATTATAGTATTACTACTATAAAGGTAGTATACTACTATAGCTATATTAATACCTATAGCTTAATTAATAGCTATAATAGTTTCTTTAGGTAAGTAGTTTTATATTACTGTTGGAATTGCTCTCAACGGCAAAACCTCGGTGCAGGCAAAACGCTAGGTGTAGCGTGTGTGGGCGACCGGGTGGATCCGCCATAACAATGCACGCGGTCTAATTAGCTACACTGCTGACTGTATGCGTAGCTATAACACTACCTTTTTCCTTATATTATAAGCTTAGCTCTTAGCTTAGAATATAAATAATTAAGAATTACACTTTTTATATTATTTTTATTATATATATATTTTAGTATTTATTTTCCCTTTATAAGTTATTTTTAATACTAATTAGTAGTTAGTAATAACTATAGATTTACTAGGTTTAACTATAAAAAAAGAGATAGCTTTTAAGGTATTTAAAACCCCTATTACTATATTAAGGAAGAAAACTTTACTATAACTAATAGAGTTAAACTTTAATAAAGAAAGCCCTTACTATTAAGTAGATACTAATATCTATCCTATTTATTATAGAAAATTATATTTTAAAGGTAAAAATCTCCCTTAAGAATAAATAAAAGAGTTACCTTTAAAGATTTAGCTACTAAAGCTACTAAAGAAATAACTATAGCTTTACTAACTTTTAATAAAGCTATTTAATAAGAAATATAAGAAAGGACTTATAATAATAATAAAGTATTATTAGTTACTAGCTTAATTTACCTATTAAAAAACTTTCTTTTAAAGTAACTTTACCTATTTAATAATACTATCTTACTAAAATAAGAAAAAGCCTATAAAAACCCTAACCTTAGTAATATAATAACACTAGTCCTTAATAACTAAATTATATATATTATTAACTACTATAAGTTATAGGAATAAATTAGAAAAAAGCTTATTAATAACTTTTAGGAAGATTTTTAAAACTAAAATATCTCCTACTTTTAGAAGATAAGTATATATCTTTAAAGCAATTTTTAGGACTTTCTATAAAAAAATAGGGTTCTATTTATTAAAAGAATTTAACCTTTAATTCCTCTTTCCTTCTTTAAGTTACTTAAATATATAAATTAATAACTTAAGAATATATTTCCCTCTACTAAAGCTAAGACTTTCCTTTATTTTTTAAAGCTTCTAATACCCTAGCCTTACTTATAACTAAGCTAACTATAATAGTTTATATAGAACCCTTCTTTAAATATAAGTTATTACCCTTTTTTAATACCTTTAAACCTAAATAATAACTTATTTAGACTCCCTTAATAACCTTCTTATCCCCTACCTTAGCTTAACCCTAATTTCTTTATTTATATACCTATTAACTAATTTAGCTAATAAAGGGATTTTTCTAAGAAAAACCCTAAGATTTTCTATAGAAACCTACCTAATTAGGTCTATTAAAATCTACTATATAATAATAACCCTAGTAGAATTCTAAATAACTAAATATAATAAATTCTAGGAGAATTAATAAAGGCATATATAAAAGAGGATAAATATACTAGGAAAATGTATAATTTCCTTACCCTAAAGGTAAATATCTTCTAGAATAGGTATATTTATAATAATATCCCTTTAGAAATCTAGAACTATGCTTTTTTAATTATATTAGTAAAGGATATTTTTATATATTATTTAAATAAGTTAGCCTATAAAAGACTTTTTTTTAATAAGCTTACTACTTATATAAAGGATAACTTTAAAACTAAAAGTAACTAATACTTTTATAGAATTAAGTAGAATACTATAACCCTTTAGAAGGTTATTAATAATAACCCTAATAAGACTAAGCTATAATACTTAGATATTCTTATTAAAAACCTTAAGAAAATCTATTATAGTCTCTTTAACTCTTTTATAGTTAATATATAGCTTTATTAATAACTCCTTACTTTTATTAGTAGTGTTTCTAAGTACTATAATGCCCTTTATAGTTACTTACTAACTTATAAAGGGATTATAAATAACCTTAGGAAATGCTTTTATATTAAAGAGGCTATAACCTCTATATAATAAATAATAAAAGGCAATACCTCTTTTATAAGCAATAAAACGCTGTTTATAGATAGAAAATATAGAAAAGCTATAGTAACTCTATAATTTAGAGCCTTAAATTATAGAAAACCTCTATATACTTCCCTCTTCCTATAAAAATACTTTATTTATAGTAAATAAAGGTACTAGTCTATAAACTACCTTTAATATAAGTAGTAAAAGGTAAAAGAGAAGTAGTAGAAAAGTAGTAAGTATAAAAACCCTTTAATTAATAAGAAATTTATTACCTTTCTATAAGCCTTTAAAGGTTCTTTTAAGGAAAATAATAATAATAAAAGCTTTATAAATAATAATAATAATACTAAGGACTATACATAGGAATTTATAAATACATTCTTTATATCTAAAATATATAAGCAAAGGGCTAATTCTCCCTAAATTATATATACTTAGTTCTTTCTAACTACTCTAACTTTACTAATTAATAATAATATTAATAAAAACCCCTTAAAGAATTATAGAATATCCCTATTTAAAATCCTTAAGAACTAAGTATTTATATATAGAATATCTAGTAAGGACTTCTAAACTTCTATTATATTTAATAATAACTAATGCTTTATTTTAGAAGAGAGATATATAGAAGAGGTCTTCTATAGTATCCTCCTAAATACTAATATAACTAGAATCTTAACCACTAAAATTACTTAGGTTAAGGCCCTTATTAAACTAATGCCTTACTTTTAAATTAAAGAGGCCTAGCTATATAATATTATATTTAGTACTAGCTTAGTAACTTTCTATAGAATCCTTTAGGTTTCTATAGTCTTTAGTAATATTACTTTCTATATTCTTAATATATTAACCCTATTTCTATTTTATATATTAGATATAAATAGAATAAGTATAAAGCTTAATAACCTTTAAAATATATTAATTTAAGGCTAAAAAAGAGTTCCTATTACAAGGAAATAGGGATATCTTTAGTAGACTTTTAGAGCTAAAGAAGCTACTATATTCTACCTTTTTAAGACTAAAATTTATTAACTTTACTAGAGATTTAGCTACCCTTTTATTAATAGGCTTATAAAGCTCTTAAAATATACTAATAAAGAGGCTTATATTAACTTAATATAAAAACTTATAAAGGAATGCTATTATTACTAAATAAATAGTAAAGCCTTAGGCTAATTTAAGTTTTCCCTTAAGAATAATATTAACTTTAACTATAAAATTCTTATTAATATCCTTTAAATTAATAACTAGCCTATTTTATATATTATTAATATAGTAATAGTATTCTAAGTAGCTAAATTCCTTAAGCTATAGAAATAGAAAGCTTATAATATATAGAATGCCTTTAAAGAATACTAAATTAATATATATCTTAGCCTACTTAACTAAATTATTTATAACACTAGAAAGAATTTTATATCTACTAAGTTTAAGCATTTAGTATACCTTCTAGTTATTAATATAGATAAGGTGCCTATAAAAGCCTATTAAAGCATTAGTAAAATTAAAAGGTATTACACCCTATTAAGAAAAGCATATAATATTATTAAAAGTAAGGTTAGTAATATCCTTACCCCTCTATAATACCTCTAAATAGCTATTAAAGCTATTAATAACTCTACTAGGCCTAATAGCCTTATTCCTACCCTACTTATATTTAGTATATATTTATACCTAATAAATAAATTACCTCTAAGCTTTTTAATTATTAAAAAAGTAGTAGTTTTCTATAAGGCTACTAATAAAGCCTAAAAATACCTTATAAAATAATAAGTTACTAATACTCTTTATACCTATTATAAACTTAATATAAAACTAACCTATTAATTAATACTATAGTTAAAGGTGTATATTTAGTGTAAGAAAGGTAGCTAGTATAGCCTTTATAAGCTTTTCAATATTAATAGTAAAATATATATAGTAAAAATGCTTAATAGTATAGTAAGGTTCTATAATATTATTATAAAACCCTATATATATACTAAGATACCTAACTATACCCTAAATATTATAAAGAAAGAGAAAGAGAAGCTATATAGTATTTATAAAGTAATTATAAAAAATAAAGAGATCTCTTAAACCCCTTATTAAGGCTTAAAATACCTAAGAAAGCGTTTTTTCTATACTAAAGACTATAAAAAGGTAGTATTATACCTATAAGCTAAAGGGCTAAGGATAATAAGCTAAAGGCTATAAAGCTAATTAAGAAAGTACCTTATTACCTTTCTAGTTAATAGGCTACTAAAGTAGTTCTTTACTACCTTTTATAGTAATAGGTATTTAAAGGGGGATTTTATTAGTTTTTATAAAGAATTTATTAAAAAGAGAGGCACTAAAGAGAAGAAATATAGGGATAATATATAAGGGAATTTAGTAATATAGGGGGAATTTAGAATATCTTAAGCTAAAGTAAAAAAAAGGGGTTAAACTAAAAAGGGAAAGTACCCTTTAAGGAAACCTTTTTATAAAAGTAAATTTATTATTACTCCTTATAATATACTTAAGAAAAGAGAAAAAGCTAGTATTAAAAGAGAGGTATATAAAAGAAGAATAATAAAAAGGTAATAGTACTAGAGGAATTTAGGGAGAGGGGTAGTGCTAAAGGGATTAATAATACTAGATAAATTTATTATTACTATTTATAATAACCCTAGTATATATACTAGTAGCTTAAGGTATAATTTACCCTTCCCTTTAGGGAAGGGCTTAAAAGTAATAAAAAAGGCTACTAGCTATAAAGAGAAAAAGGAGAATAGGGATAAAAATATAGAGGGAAAAGGGATTAAAAAGAAGCAGTATATAGGGGAGGAAGAGAAGGAATTTAATAATAAAAGGGAGGAATTAGTAACTTTAAGGCATTAGGCTACTACTATAGCTTTTATTATAGTAAAGAAAAGAAATAATGCCTAGCTTATAGTAAACCTTAAAAGGTAAGGCAAAATTACTATAGAAAGTAAACCCTTTAAAAAGTTAGACTAAGCTAAGATTAATATACTATTAGTAAGAGGTATATTTAAATTTATAACTTTTAATAAAGAAAAGTATAGAAATTAATACCTTTTTTACTTTTATATAATGTAGGAAGTTAAGAGCAAAGGAACTAACTAGCTATATAAGAAATTAAAGCTTATAATCTAAGGGTATAGTAATTATAAAAAAACACTAATTCTTATATAATCCTTAATAATTTAAAAAGTAAGCTATAGGTTAATTATAGTACTAGTACCCTTATTAGTACTAAAGAAAATTTTCCTTTAGCTTAGAGATATTATATAAGCCTATATTTAATTATAAACTAACCTTAGTAAGCTAATACTTATAAGGCTACTAAAGTAAATTAAGTATTTATATCTAAAAGGCATAATAATAAAAGTTATTAAGCTATTATATAGAATTATAGAAGCTAGAATATACTAGTAGGCAATCTATTTAAAGTACTATAAAAAAAAGCTTTAAATAAGTATATTTAGCTATAACCTATACCTTCTTATTACCTTAGGCAATACTAACTGCTTTAGGGTAATTAGTATATAAACTAATAATATACTTAAACTTAGTAACCTTACTTTCTTTAATAAAGAAAAAATTAAGCTTTAAAAGGCTAACTTTATAGTAAAACCTAAGTAAAAGCTAACCCTAGAAAGTCCCCTTATTTTTAATAGTTATATCTTAACTAATAATAGTAATAGTATAGTTATATTAACCTAAAAAGGCTAGAGTAATAACCTTAAAACTATTAAAGCTAATAATTTTGCTATAAAGTAATAATATATTAAGGAATGTATTTAAGAAGCCTATATCTTAACTATATGCTAACCTAAGGTAGCCTATAACCTTTCTATAGCAGCTTAAGCCTAAGAACCTAACTAAATCAATATAAATAAGCTTAATAAAAGAATTTAATAGTAAATTAATAATACTAACTATAGTTTAAGGTATTTTATAATAAATTTACTAATAGTAGCACTTTATATATTTATTAATAGTTCTTTTGCAAATAATAAGGACCTAAGCTTTTAAATAGGCTTTATAATTATTATTAGTAATAAGACTAAAAGCAGTAAGAGTGCTAAATTTAAACTTTATAGGAATATTATTATATATAGCTTTATAAAAAATAAGAGAGTTATAAGGAGTGCACTTACTTCTAAGCTATATAGAATAGTGTAAGGTACTAATATAGCCTATACTATTAGTATAACCTTAAATACCCTTATAGAATGCCTTAAATTCCTATAAATTCTAATAATAATCTATACTAACTTACTTTTACTATATAAGTGCCTTATAAAGCTAAGTATAACTAAAGAAAAATGCCTAATAATTAATATTATAGCTCTCTAATAATTATATAAACGCTATAAACTTATAGAAATTCACTAAATTAATAGGAATAATAATATTATAGATGCTATAATAAAGGCTTTACCTAATAAAGCATTAGAAACCTTTATTAACACTAATAAAGTTAATATTTAGATTAAAGGGTAGGTAAAGCGCGCATAAGCTACGTAAAAGTAATAATAATAATAATAACTATAACTAGTAGGATCCCTTGCTATAACTAATTATATTCCTTTATTTTTTTAATAGGATTAACTTAATAACACTTTCTTTAATTAAGATTTTTATTTATTTTTCTAGCCACTCTTTAAGTAATTCCTTTTATAAAAAGAGAGAATTCCCTAGTGTTAGAATTGCTCTTAATAGCAAAACCTTAGTGCAGGCAAAACGCTAGGTATAGTGTATATAGGCGACTAGGTGGGTCTGCTATAACAATGCATATAGTTTAATTAGCTGCACTGCTAACTGCATGCATAGCTATAACACTACCTTTTTCCTTACTTTATAAGCTTAGCTCTTAGCTTAGAATATAAATAATTAAGAATTACACTTTTTACGTTGTTTTTATTATATATACATTTTAGTATTTGTTTTCCCTTTATGAGTTATTCCCAACAATTACTTTAGCTATAGTATTACCTTTAATAATAATTTTATAGTAAATGTAAGGTAATACTACTATTATTATAGCTTAAATTTATTAAATTAGTATTTAAATAATATTTTTAGTAGCAATACTAACCTAGCTTAAAGCTATAGTATTTTTAGTGCTAATAGCTTTTTTTATTACTTATTTAATTACTTTTTTTAAATTTTTAATTGTAATAAGCTTATTAAATAATAGTAAAGTTAATATTATTATTAATATTTTAAAAAAAGTTTAGGGTATAAGAAGTCTATATTAAGCTTATATTAAGGCTATATTATTAATATAAAGAATAATATTTTATATACTTTTTAGTACTATAGTTAATATAAGCTTAGTAATTTTATTATATTTAACTATAAAGTAGTTTAGTATTCACTTATATATAAGTAGTAATATAGAAGTAACTTAAAGTACTATTAATATAAAGCTACCCTACCCTATAAAAGAGTAGTAATAGCTTTATAAAAGGCTATAATTTCTACTATTAATATTTATTAGTATTACCTTATCTACTATACCTATACTTTAGTACTAATATACTATTAAAGATAAAGTAAAATAGATATAGTAATTCTTTTTCTATACTTTTTAAGAGGTTTAGAGTCAGTTCTGCGTCGCTACTGCAGTGCAGGCAAATTTGCAAAAAGTTTTTTTTCCGTATAGCTTTTAATATATATTCTTTATATATATATAATAGCTTGCTAAAATTATAGAGTTATATTTAAAAGTTATTAGGTTTTTTTAATAAAACCTTTTTATTAAAAAACTAGCTTTTTATTTCTTAATTAATTTATTTAACTTATATATAAAAAATTTTAATATTTCAATTTCTTTAAAACCTTTAAAACTATAACTTTAGATTTCTTATATATTATAAATATCAAGTATAATTATTTTTATTACTTAAAGTATTTAAGTAATTTATATAGTATAAAGTAAAGTTATAATATTATTAATTCTTTATTATAAACTTTAATAATAATTAAGCTAAGCTTTTATTTATAAAAAGTTTAACTTTTTAATTAAAAAAAGCTATTAAGTTATTTAATGATAATAATATTAGCCTCAAAGCTATAATTATTATAAAAAAGCTATATAAGGTCTATAATATAACCTTTATCACTTTATTTCTTTTTAAATATATATATATATATATAGTATTTACTATATTAAATACATTAATAGACTATATTTTGTTTGGTTTTATAAAAATATAAGTTTATACTTTTAAGGTAGCTCATAAAGCTAAAAATATAAATATATATTTTTATTAAGTTTTTTTATTTTTTAAAAATTTTAAAACCTTTAAATAATATACTTTAAATAAGTTTTAATATTATATTTTTAATATTAAAAAAAACATTTATATTTTAACTTTAGTTAGCTTTATATAGCTATTATTATTATTATTATTATTATTAATACACTAGTTAGGCTGTTGGCCTAATT
This sequence comes from Claviceps pusilla, assembly GCA_018360225.1. NCBI lineage: Eukaryota > Fungi > Ascomycota > Sordariomycetes > Hypocreales > Clavicipitaceae > Claviceps > Claviceps pusilla. Next base: position 10,215 of record SRPW01000017.1, on the reverse strand, counting down.
CTAGTACTATAGCTACTTAGACTATATAGGAAAAACCCTAGTATAGAGGGGAAAACCTATATATAGCCTTTATTTAAGTTTTATAGCAAAGCTATAGTAGCTTTATACTAGTTCTAACTTATAAAAAAAGATATACTGCTAGCTAAACTTAACTAGTATTATAGAAGAGTATATAGTATAGAATAGGAAGTAGACTAGGTTAGTAGAGGCATAGTAGTGCTATAGAATACCCTTAGGGGTAGTTTATATATTATAGTAAGTTACTTTAAGCGTTTAGTCTATTTTCTATACTAGTCTCTAGCTAATTCCCTTAAGCTACTACCCCCTTACCTAAAACCTTTCTCTAGTTTCTATATTTTAATAGTATTAGTTATACTAGCTTATAGCTAGCTATTACTAAACTAACTATTAGCTAACTATTAGTTATATAATAGAAAGAGAGAGATATATATACCCTTCTTCCCCTTAATTCTAATTTCTTTTTTTCTTTCTTTCTTTTTTATTTATTACTTATATTATAAATATACCTTTATTTCTATTTTTATAGCAGTGCTACCCTATTACTACCCCTAACTAACTATAGTATTATTAAAAATACCTCCTACCTTTATAAATAAATTAATTATTATACTTAAAGTAAGTACTATTCCTTTTTTAATATTATTATTATTATTATTACACTAGTCAGGCTTGTGAGCCCAATACTAGTACCTCCGCTACTTAAACTATATAGGAAAAACCCTAGCACAGAGAGGAAAACCTATATATAACCTTTTTCTGTATTCCGCAGCGGAGCCGTAGTAGCTCCGCGCCGGTTCCGATTGTAAGAAGTGGTGCGCCGCCGGCCAAACTCGACTAGCATTGCAGGAGAGTGTGTGGTGCAAAACCGGACGCGTCGAGGCCGCATCGTCAACGCGAAGGACGATATTCCACACACTCTCTAGCACCGTAGCTGGTACAAGTTTAGCTATCTCATTGTATTTAACGGTTAGGTAGTTTAGTATTTGCTTATATATAGGTAGCAGCATAGGAGCAACTTAAGGCACTATTAATATAAAGCTACCCTATCCTATAAGTAGGTAGTAATAGCTTTATATAAGGCTGTAATTCCTACTATTAATATCTATTAGCATTACCTTATCTACTATGCCTACGCTCTAGCACTAATATGCTATTAAAGATAGGGTAAAACGGATATAGCAATTCTTTTTCTGCACTTTTTAAGAGGTTTAGAGTCGGTTTCGCGTCGCTACTGCAGTGCGGGCGAATTCACGAAAAGTTTTTTCTCCTTTTTTAATATATTACTATTACTAACCTATATATAGCTAGGCTAATTATAGGCCTAGCCCTATAAAGCTTACTTAATATAAGCTAAAAATATTAAAAAACAGTACTATAGCACTAAAGGTTAATACCCCCTTTAAACTTATACTACTACTATTACTAATTTAAATAAGTATTAATAGTATATACTTTAAGTATATAAAAGTAAAAAAGACTTATTTAAGTATAAATATTATATCTTTTATTTATATTAATAGCTAAGTAAAAGCTAATTAGTTCTATAGCTAAATCTAAATATTATATTATATTAAAAAGCTATTAAGTAAGTAATAAATATATAGAACCTCTATACCTTTAGGGAATTTATTAATATAAGTATAAGGTAGCTTAGCTATAGTTTAGCTATAGTATTAATATAGTACTAACTTATAAATAGGCTAAGAAGTATAATACTATTTAAAAAAAGATAGTTTAGCTTATAAAGTAAGTAGGCTTATTTACTAATATAGTAATATAAACTATTAGTAATACTATAGTAGTCTTAGCCTTAACTTTAGTTAAGGGTAAAATACTATTATAGGCTTACTATATTATTAATATATTAAAAGAATAAAATAATATTTTAAAAAAGATTTTATAAAAGGTTTATAGTTTTAGCTTAGTAGTAGCTTAGAGTTATATAATAATAAAGGTAGAGAATAATTTAAAGAAAAAGGGGAGAGGAAAGGAGAGGGGGGGGAGAAGGGGGGTAATAGGGTATAGGCCTAGGGCTAGTATAGGAGCATTATACCTATTTCTTATCTTTTAGGCTACTGCTTTTTATATATTATTAAATATAAGTTATGCATTATAATAATATATTTTAACTATAATATTTATATAGCTCTCTAGTATATTTATATCTATACTACGCTAGGTATTACTTTTTATTAAACCTTTAGTATCTTTAGCTTATTAGTTTTAAAGACTTTTAATAAGTTAAAATTAAGAGATATACTTTATTAATATAAGCTACTTTATAAGTATAGTTACTAGCTTATTATACTTTAATGCCTCTTTAACTTTATATTAGTTATATACTAAGTATATATTTATATTAATAGGGCAAAGGTAAATAAAATTCTTATAAGATAGTAGGATATAATAGTAGTCCTTATTATTAGCTTAGTAGCTATATATTAGTAATTTTACTTTAGAAATATATTAGCTAAAAAAAAAGGTATTAAGTTTAATTTATTCTATATATATTTATATAAGCACTATAGATTTATACTTAGTAAAGCTTAAGTTAAGGTAAATAACTTTAGTAGTAAAGGTAAAGTTAAGGTTAAGCTTTATTACTATATAGTTAATATAAGTTTAGTATACCTATATAGTAGTTCTTTTTAATACTAATAATTCTTTTATTTTAAAGTAAGTGCTTTAGTTAGGAATAGTTTTAGTAAGTAGTTATAAAGCTAGTTTAAGAATAGTATATAGTTTAAATAGTTATTCTACTATAGTAGGTAGCTATATTCTTAGTATACTAGTTTATATTAAAGTTAAGCTACTATTATAGTATATATACTATATATTTACTTAGCTATTCTATTAGTCTTTATTTATTAATAAAAGTATAATAAATAGTAGTTAAGGTAAAGGTTAATTAAAGCTATAGTTACCTTAGTTTTAATTAGGGTATATAATATAGCCTTAAAAGTACTAATTACTATTCTTAAGTATTTAGTTTATTTAAAAATAAATACCTTAGCTATACTCTATACTTTACTACTAATATTAGTAAGGGTATAGTATAATTCTATATTATATATAATAATACTTTAAATAACCTATATATATAAAAGCTATATATTATATAGTAAGTATCCTTAAGTTAAAGCTATTAGTAATATAAAAGTAAGCTATTATTATAATAGTTTTAACTTAACCTAACTTTAGTATACCTTTTAATAAAGTTTATAATAAACCTATACCTTAAAAAAGTAGGTAAATTAAATTAGTTATATTATATTAATACTAAGCTAAACTAGTGTTATAATAATAGCATATTATTTAGTAAAGTATATAAGTTTACTCTTTCCTAAGTTAAACTTAAGGCTTAATTCCTTAAACTACTTTTAATAAATTAACTATATAGCATTAAGGTAGTTTTATATTTTCTTTATTATTTATTTATATACTAATATATTTATATTATTAGAAACTTCTATAATAAATATAAATTATACTACTTAAAGCTTAGTATATAATAAGGTAATATAAACTAGAAAAAAAATAAAAAAAATAAGTAACCCTTATAGTACCCTTATAGTTATAAGTAAAGGGCTTATAAATTTATTATTAAAAAAAAGGCTAGCTATATATTTAGTAGTAAAAAAGTAAGTTTATACTATAATTTATATAAAAATACTAATAGTAATAAGGGTATAAAATAACTACTTATAATAAATAGTATTAAAGGCTATTAATATATTTAACTAAAGTAGTAATATAATATTACTATAGTACTACACTATCTATATTAATTCTATTAAACACTTAGTATAACTTCTATTAATTTATTTACCTTATTACTTATTTATAAGTTAAGTAATACCCTACTTAACTTAGCTATAAGAATAAGTTAGCTTACTATTACTACTTTTAATACCTTTTTAATAATATTAAAAAGTAAAATAAAATATTAAGCTTTTACTCTTTATTATTTTACTAAGGTTTTACTTAGTTTATAAAAAATAACTACTTTTATTTTTTAAAATAAAGCTAGATAGTAATTAATATAATAGTATATATTTAATAGGTATATAAAGGTTTTAGCTAAGGGCTTACTATATACTTTAAGGTAGCTAGCTAAAAGTTTATTAAGTTTAAGTGCCTTTTAACTTACTAAGCTTTTAATAATACTATAGATTTTATTAATATTAAAGTAATTCTTTATTAAGAATATTATAGTATTAAGGTAATTATTAAGGTTTTTTAGTATATTATTTAGCTAGGCTTAGGAGAAAGGAAAGAAATAGTTAGCTAATATAGCTACTTTCTTTTAGTATAATTTAGTAATAATAATATCTAGTTCTTTACCTTAAATAAAAATTAGAATTTATTATTATTTTAATAGTAGTTTATTATAAAGCTATACTTAATACTTAAGTTTTTATAGGCTTCCTTAATATATAGTTATTACTTTAATAGTAAAGCACTAAGTATTATACTATTTATTACTAATAACTTAACTTTATATCTAAGCTATATTAGTAGTAAGCTACTAGTTCTCCTTAATATAAAAGGTTTATTACTACCTTAATGCTTTCTTTATATTTTAAATAACTTCTTTAGTATAGTAATTCTACTATAAATTTAGCTTAAAACCCCTTTAAGGTTCCCTTAAGACTATTAAGTTTATAATAACTTAAAGCTTAGCTATTATTTATTTTATATAATTATTAACTTTTATTAGTATATAAAGTAAAGGTTTAGTAAGTTTATAGTAGAATTATATTACTACTTTAGCTATTATAAAATTATTTTTTATATATAGCTACTTAAAATAAAGTAAATAGTTACTACTTAGCCTTAAACTAGTGCTAATATAGATTAACTATAGTATATAGTTAAATTTAATAAGGTTTAATCCTTCTAGAAATTTAACTTTTATATTATAGGTAATTTATATATAGTTAATAATACTATCCCTTTTACTTTATATTCTTTAAATTACTTTACTCTATAGTATTATAAGTTTAAGCTACTATTATATTACTATTATAAGAAGTATATTACTTTTTATTAAGGTTTAGTTATAATAGTTTTAAAGTAAATAGTATTAATTAAAGTTATTAATAAAAATACTCTAGTTTAAAGGTAAAGCTACTATAAAGTTAAAGAAAAGTAATATTTAATTAAGTTTATAGGTAAAGAAATATATTAAATAAATATAGTATTCTATTATTAATATTAAGTATTAATTCTTACCTATATATATTAACTATACCTTAGCTTTATACTAATAGTTTATATAAATTATAGTTTAGCTACTTTAAATAGTAAGTTAAAAGTAACTAAAGCTAGGGTTAGGTAGTTTACTATCTATAGTTCCTAGCTTCTATATTATTATTATATTAGCTTTAGGTTAGGTTTCTTATACTAAATATATAAAGTAGGTTTTTTTTTATATATTTTAGTATATAATTTCTATTATATACTTTATATAGTATATTAAATTAAGCTTAGCTTATTTAGTATTATAGTAGCTATAGGTTATTAGCTTAAAAAGGCCTTTATAATAGCCTATAGTTATTATATTAATATTAGTTTTAATTTAGAGAGGTAGGTATATAGTTTACTTACTTACTTTTATAATAAAGCCTTTTATAATAGTAAGTTACTAGTATTATATCTTTAGCTATAGCTAGGTACTTTTATTTAATTATTTTTTTTTAATATAAAAGGTTTAGTAAAAGCTAGGGGCTATACTAAGTATATAGTATATATATAGTTTTATTATTTATTTATAATATTATATATATAGAATTATATAAGGTAAGAACCTAAGTAGTTAATATAGTATTTTTATATAGCTTTTAATAGTGCTAAGTAAGTCTACTTACCCTCTTTATACTAGCTAAATATATAGTAGCTATACTATAAAGGCACTATATAGTATATAGCTATATAGCTAAATATAAACTATTTAAAGTATTAATAGGGGTAAATAATATTATTATAAAGTTTAGCTTTAAATATTTTAGCTTTATAAATAATTTTAATATAATATAGCTTATTTACTATATTAATACTATTAACTATAATAATTAAGGGGGATTAAGTTATAGTATTATATAGTTTCTATACTATAATCTTTATAGAACCCTATTTATTAGTTATAATTATATTTTAAAGAATATAATTCTTTTCTTAGTTCTATATTTAGTATATTAAAAAGCCTTTAATAATAATACTAAATATATATTAATTTAATGTTACTTTTAGCCTAAAAGTAATGCTAACCTAAGCTATATTATTAGTATAAAGTTTTACTATATTATAAAATATAATTATAGTATTACTATTATAAAGGCAGTATACTACTATAGCTATATTAGTACTTATAGCTTAATTAATAGCTATAATAGTTTCTTTAAGTAAGTAGTTCTATACTACTTTAGCTATAGTATTGCCTTTAATAATAGTTTTATAGTAAATATAAAGTAGTATTATTATTATTATAGCTTAAATTTATTAAATTAGTGTTTAAGTAGTATATTTAATAATAATATTAGCTTAGCTTAAGGCTATAGTATTTTTAATACTAATAGCTTTCTTTATTACTTATTTAACTATTTTTTTAAAATTTTTAATTATAATAAGCTTATTAAGTAATAATAAAGTTAATATTATTATTAGTATTTTAAAGAGAGTTTAGGGTATAAAAAGTCTATATTAAGCTTATATTAAAGCTATATTATTAATATAAAGAATAATATTCTATATACTCTTTAGTACTATAATTAATATAAGCTTAGTAATTTTATTATATTTAACTATAAAGTAATTTAGTATTTACTTATATATAAGTAGTAATATAAAAGTAACTTAAAGTATTATTAATATAAAGCTACCTTACTTTATAAAAGAGTAGTAGTAGCTTTATATAAAGCTATAATTTCTATTATTAATATTTATTAATATTACCTTATTTATTATACCTATACTATAGCATTAATATACTATTAAAAATAGAGTAAAATAGATATAGTAATTCTTTTTCTATACTTTTTAAAAGGTTTAGAGTCAGTTCTGCGTCGCTACTGCAGTGCGGGCGAAATTGCGAAAAGTTATCCTTGTTTATATAGCTATAAAGGTATACTTTAATTGTTTAATATAATAAAAATAATATATTATATGTTTTAGGAATAACCTGGAAAAGGGAAAACAAATACTAAAATGCATATATAATAAAAACAACGTAAAAAGTGTGATTCTTAATTATCTATTATCTAAGCTAAGAGCTAAGCTTGTAAAGTAAGGAAAAAGGTAGTGTTATAGCCATGCATGCAGTTAGCAGTGTAGCTAATTAGACTGCGTGTATTATTATAATAAACCTACCTAGTTGTCTATATACGCTATACCTAGCGTTTTTACTTATACTAAGGTTTTGCTATTAAGAGTAATTCTAACACTAAGGAATTCTCTCTTTTTATAAGAGAAATTACTTTAAGAGTAGCTAAAAAAATAAATAAAAATCTTAGTTAAGGGAAGTATTATTAAGTGGATTCTACTAAGGAAATAGAGGGATATAATTAGTTATAGTAAGGGATCCTACTAGTTATAGTTATTATTATTACCTTTACGTAGCTTATATATATTTTACCTACCCCTTAATTTAAATATTAACTTTATTAGTGTTAATAAAGGTTTTTAATGCTTTATTAAGTAAAGCCTTTATTATAGTATCTATAATGTTGTTATTTCTATTAATTTAGCGAATTTCTATAAGTTTGCAGCGTTTATATAATTATTAGAGAGCTATAATGTTAATTATTAGATGTTTTTCCTTAGTTATACCTAGCTTTATAAGGCATTTATATAGTAAAAGTAAGTTAGTATAGATTATTATTAGAATTTAAGGGAATTTAAGGCGTTCTATAAGGGTATTTAAGGTTATGCTAATAGTATAGGCTATATTAGCACCTTATACTATTCTATATAGCTTAGAAGTAAGTATACTCTTTATAACTCTTTTACTTTTTATAGAGCTATATATAATAATATTTCTATAAAGTTTAAATTTAGCACTTTTACTACTTTTAGTCTTATTATTAATAATAATTACAAAGCCTATCTAAAAGCTTAGGTCCTTATTATTTGCAAAAGAACCATTAATAAATATATAGAGTGCTATTATTAGTAAATTTATTATAAAATACCTTAAACTATAGTTAGTATTATTAATTTACTATTAGATTCTTTTATTAAGCTTATTTATATTAGTTTAGTTAGGTTCTTAGGCTTAAGCTGCTATAGAAAGGTTATAGGCTACCTTAGGTTAGTATATAGTTAAAATATAGGCTCCTTAAGTATATTCCTTAATATATTATTACTTTATAGTAGGATTATTAGCTTTAATAGTTTTAAGGGTATTACTTTAGCCTTTTTAGGTTAATATAACTATACTATTACTATTATTAATTAAGATATAACTATTAAAAATAAAGGGACTTTCTAGGGTTAGCTTTTGCTTAGGTTTTACTATAAAGTTAGCCTTTTAAAGCTTAATTTTTTCTTTATTAAAGAAAGTAAGGTTACTAAGTTTAAGTATATTATTAGTTTATATACTAACTTCCCTAAAGCAGTTAGTATTACCTAAGGTAATAAGAAGGTATAGGTTATAGCTAAATATACTTATTTAGAGCTTTTCTTTATAATGCTTTAAATAGGTTACCTACTAATATATTCTAGCTTTTATAATTCTATATAATAGCTTAATAACTTTTATTATTATACCTTTTAGGTATAAATACTTAATTTACTTTAGTAGTCTTATAAGTATTAGCCTACTAAGGTTAGTTTATAATTAAATATAGGCCTATATAATATCTTAAAGCTAAAGGAAAATTTTCTATAGTACTAGTAAGAGTGCTAATGCTATAATTAACCTTTAGCTTACTCTTTAAATTATTAGGGATTATATAAAAATTAGTGTTTTTTTATAGTTACTATACCCTTAAATTATAAGCCTTAATTTCTTATATAGCTAGTTAGTCCCTTTGCCCTTAACTTCCTATACTATATAAGAGTAAAAGAGGCATTAATTTCTATGTTCCTTTTTATTAAAAGTTATAAATTTAAACATACCTCTTACTAATAATGTATTAATCTTAGCTTAATCTAACTTTTTAAAGGGTTTACCTTCTATAGTAATTTTACCTTACCTTCTAAAGTCCACTATAAGCTAGGTATTATTCCTTTCCTTTACTATAATAAAAACTATAGTAGTATTTTAATACCTTAAAGTTACTAGTTCCCCCCTCTTATTATTAAATTCCTCCTCTTCCTCCCTATAGCTAGTAGCCTTCCTTATTACTTCTAAGCCCTTCCCTAAAAGGAAGGGTAAATTACACCTTAAGCTACTAATGTATATACTAGGGCTATTATAAATAGTAATAATAATTTTACCTAGCGCTATTAATCCCTTTAGTACTACCCCTCCCCCTAAATTCCTCTAATATTATTACTCTTTTATTATTCTCCTCTTATATACCTCTTTTTTAATACTAGCTCCCTCTCTTTTCTTAAGTATATTATAAAGGGTAGTAGTGAATTTACCTTTATAAGGAGGTTCCCCTAGGGAGTACTCCCTCTCTTTAATTTAACCCCCCTTTTTTACTTTAATTAGATATATTTTAAATTCCCCTTATATTATTAAATTCCCTAGTATATTATCCCTATATTTCTCCTCTTTAATGCCTCTTTTTTTAATAAATCCTTTATAAAAACTAATAAAAACCCCCTTTAAATACCTATTACTATAAAAGGTAGTAAGGGACTGCCTTAATAGCTTATTAATTAAAAAGGCAATAGAGTGCTTCTTTAGTTAGCTTTATAGCCTTTAGCTTATTTTCCCTAGCCCTTTAGCTTATAAGTATAATACTATTTTTTTATAGTCCTTAGTATAAGAAAAATACTTTTTTAGGTATTTTAGACCTTAATAAAGGGTTTAAAAGGTCTCTTTATTCTTTATAATTACCTTATATATATTATATAGCTTCCCTTCCTCTTTCTTTATAATACCTAGGGTATAGTTAGGTATCTTAGTATATATATAAGGTTTTATAATAGTATTATAAAACTTTATTATACTATTAAGCATTTTTACTATATATATTTTACTATTAATATTTAGAAGCTTATAGAGGCTATATTAGCTGCCTT
>SRPW01000016.1:0-77006 GCA_018360225.1 Claviceps pusilla | reverse complement strand
ACCGGCGGAGTAGAAGAGCTGCCTCTTTTACACCTTTTCAACAAGAAGAAGGGGGGGGGCCGGTATGATTAAACTGGATAGAATTGGTTTTTTTGTGAAAACACAATCACGATACTCCCAGACAAAGCAAGCCATGAGCCAACTCCTGTACTTCTTCCAACCAACCCCCCTGTTCATCTTGACGTTGGCGCTGCGCCATTTGTCCCTGCTCCGACTGCCTCCTTCAACCTTGCCATCCTGCTCACGACCCACGCATCATGCCAAGGCTCGATTTTGCCGTCGAGAATAAGACAAGTTTCCGGCGTGAGCAACACAGTGCCTCGCGCGACGATGGAGCCAGCTCGCAATAACATCTTGCAGCCGATGCTCGTCGTAGCGACCCTTATCTCCGGCATCCTCTGCAACTCCACTGCATAGACTCTCTGACCGCTAGGATCTTGCACCACCAGCCGATGTGTTGCATTCCTCCCTGGCCCAAGAGCAGCTACAGATGGGCGACCGGACACCGCGGAAGCAGCATCCCGACTGCCATTGCTTTGGGTCCCGTCTCCGTCTCCCTCGCCGTCTCCGTCTGCCTCTCCGGTCACGCGGATGATCTGTCTGCCGCGGGTTCTTTCCCCGCGCTCAATGGCTTCCAGCTCCTCAATCTGCTCCCACCGCGAGGACGACAGGTTCTCAATGTCCAGGACCTGCACGAAAATGTCCTGGGGAAGAGACAGCTCCTGAGGACTAGGCGAGCGGAGGATCTCGGCGGGGAAGGAAGATAGCTGTGAGGAATCGACGAGGTCGCTGGTAGTGAGGTCGCAGGCCAAGAGGCGGGCTTTGGCCGTGGCGACGAGGGAGGGGAGCGGCGGAGGCGGCGAGCGCGTGCTGGTGAGGCTGGCGAGCAGGGAGGATGATGGGCAGGGCAGATTTTGCGATATGATTTGGTTGCGCAGGCGGGACGTCGGGTCCATTTGGAGTGAAGGGCTCCGATGAATTGAATTCAATGAAAGACGTTGGGGAGGCGTTGGGGGTTTGATTCCATGTCCCTTGTTGCTGTTAAGGTGGGCTGTAAACTGGTCCTGACTACCTGCCGCCGCTAGCTATTGACCCCGGGAAGTAGGTACCTATTTATTGAAAGCCCCATTTTATAGCTTGAGACCCGATGCCGGTCGACTTGGCTCAACGTCATCACCATCAACCAAGAACGCTACCCGGTCTCTCTCTATCCGCCCATTTAAACCATTGAGCTCCCGTCATATCACATCCAGCGCGTCCCCCATCCCCCCCAGCATGTCGACAATAGCCTCTCCGCGCGAAACACCCGTTCTTCCCCTTCGCCGCCTCCCCCCCAGCACACCCACATCCTCCGGCCGACCCTCCTTCGAAACCACACGCTCGGGCATCGCGTCTCCGGAACCAGTATCATCAGCTGCTCTGCCCCCTCTGCCTCCGACGTCCAAACGCGCCAACAGAGCCGCCCTTCGAGAGTTTTACAAGCTTCGTGCTCCGAGAATCGCCATCGGGGGCTCCGAAGTTCCCGCCAGCGACCTCGATGACCCCGACTTCAACGCAGACGACTACGTCGCTCGCGTGGTGGACAACAGTGGTCTGGAGGATGTGCTCCGGCTGTATACCCGGGTCGTCGGGGAGTTGCGTGCCCTGGACGCGGAGAAGAAGGCTCTCGTGTATGACAATTACAGTAAATTGATTACGGCGACGGAAACGATTCGCAAGGTGAGTTGGACGGACCAGCAGATGACGAAGGAAAAAGGAGAAAGAAAGAAGAAAAGGAAAAAAGTTGTAGCATTGCTATATATTCTCCCCTCCCCTTCTGTCCCGGCCTTGAGGTCATGTATATATATATGTTTATGCTTGTATGAGAAAACAAAACATCGAAAGGAAAACAAAGCAAAGCAAATATTGATCATGACTAGCTGCGTGCAAACATGGATCCCCTGAATCCCATGGCCTCGACGCTAGATCCAGCCATTGCCCAGATATACTCCCAGGCGTCTTTGATCCGAGAAAGGCTCCGCGATTCGCTGCCGGCGCCGGATTCAGATGAAGCGAGGACCAGGGCGGCAGAGTTACGACGACAGAGGTCGCGCCAACTGGCTGCGGAGGCGGTGGCTACGCCGAAACGGTTACGCCATCTCGTCAGCCAAGGAAAGGTACAAGAGGCGAAGAGACAGTGGGAGATGCCCAAGAGGTTGCTGGTCGCGTGGATAGAGAGAGGAATAGGAGGTGCGGATGTGCAGGCAGTAATAGACGAGGGAGACGCTGTGTTTGATCCCAAGAGCGCGCAGGGACAGGCAACATTACAAGAATCATCGCAGCATCTACCAGCGACTGGCTAATAGACTCACCGGTCTCCAAATCTCCTCGGTTAAGCCTTTGGTGTTATTCTTACCTGGATTCTCTTTCTTCTTTCATTTTAGCGACTTGGCCTTGACCGACCTGTATATATACTCTCAAAGTTCGATAACGCACTGAACGCGTATATACCACTTTTTTTTTTTTTTTTCTCTTTCCTCTTTACCCTCCTTCCCCTTCTTTTTATATTGGTACCAAAACTACAATAAATTCGCTGTTTTTTTGGGGCCAAAAATTTCATTCCAGCTCCTTGATATCGTAAATAGTGAATGGGTCCTTGTCGAACCGACTCAGCAAGACTACAGCCTCTGGCTCAACCGCCTTGAGCTCCTTTTCCAACCTCGGCCCAAGAACCTTGTGTAGATATCCCCTCTCCGAATTGCTGTGGAATACCTGAACCAGCGTTCTTCCCTGCTGAATAGCTCGCAAGGCTGAGTGGTGGCTCGTTTCCCCCATGACCAATAAGTCCACGTCGGCTTTCTTCAAAACGTCGTAGCCACTACCGGCACAGACGCCAAAGCTTTGAACAAAAGTTGTCTTAATATCGGCTCCCAACGGACTAGCTACCATGACGTGCTGAAGCCCACCTAGCTCCGTCGCAAGACGCTTGAGAATCTCGACTAACGACACTGGGCTCTCAAACTTTCCCAGTGCGCCGTAGCCTGCAGGAGTATGAGATTCCGGAGCCGTAGGACAAGGAATGGCGACAGAACGTTTGCTAGAATGGGGGCCCGATACGATATCCGCGAGCCAGGTATTAAGACCTTGAGGTGCCGCATCAACGGATGTGTGAGGGCAGTACACTGCTATTCCTGCCTGTACCAAGCGCAATAGAGTTGCTTGCTGTGCATCATTGTTGGTGATGGATTTGAGTCCGGAAAAGATGAAAGGGTCTGCGGTGGTTCTGACATGTTAGAACAAGGTCTGTGCTATACAACTGCGGCCGCAAGAAATAATAATAATAAGGCAAGGCGGTGGCATGCGCATGCTTACGGTAGCTAACGATTACGCTCGCTCCCTGCTTGATCGCATCATCCGCCACTTGCCAGGTCAGATCGTTTGTGACAAGCACCCGTGGCTGCTGGGACTTGGCTTCGGAATTGTCAACCAGGAGACCGACATTGTCCCACGATCGATCGGCAAGCTCCTCTGGATAACTTGAGAGGCAGGGAAAAGAGTGAATCAATGCACAGTCAGCTTAGTATTTATTATTAAGAAAAAAGAATAGGGAACAAACAGGAGGAGGATCGGGATGTCAGTCTCACAGTTTCTTCATCGACCTCACCACGAGCTGGGTAAACTTTGAAGACTGCACCTGCCAAGCGCCCCACGGCGTTTGAGTTTCCGTCATGCTGTCAGAACCACCAGACTGTGTTCTGGGTATAGATTTGGCCGCTGAGCTCAGAAAGCAGGAATGCTGAAATCCCAGCCGCGGAGCTGTACTGTACGGACGGAGGCGATGCGCTCGTTGTAATTCAGAAACGGAGAAACGACAAAAACAAGGCCCGAATCCAGTCAATGGGGGAAAATTCTCGGGAGAGCGGCAGTGGAGTCGTAGTACTGCTCTCATGTCAGGATTGACAAGCAACCGCTATGTATTGGCGAGTTGCAGACTAGACACTCGTTCTTCACGGTGGTGGTGGTGTTGAAGGAGTTGCGCGATCGCTTTTGTTGCAGCTACGTCACATGGAATCGGGGGCACAAAAACATGTTCATTTGCTGGGCATGGGTTTTTACCGCCTGCCTACCTAGTACGTAGGCTAAATTCTGGCTGGGACCCCACCACGCCGTTACACGTGAAATTCCCTCCCAAACCACACACACAACCTTGCCCCGCGACCTACTTATCTAATCAATCGGATATACATCAGTCGGATCTGCCACTATATTTCACTGACGTCGTGTCGCCCTTTTGCGCCAGGTACCACCCCAACTTCCAAGTCTTTCTTCGCCAGCTGCGCAGCCAGGCACCCTACCTCCCCCAGCCGCAAAAGTTTTCTTTTTTTGTTCCGTCCGGTCTTTTGTGCTCGTTCCGATCGTGCCGAATTCATAGGCATGTCCCAGATAACCGATGCCTCGATCCGCGAGGCCATTACGCATCGTCTCCAAGCTACACACGTCCAAGTAACCGACATGTCCGGTGCGTGCCACTGTATAGAAGCAGGAAAGAAAGGACATCCCAGTGGGGCAACATGAAAAGCATGATTTTTTTTTTTTTTTTAATAAAAAAGAAACCTGATGCCTTTTTCGGTTGAAGAAGAAGAATAATAATAATAAAAGACTAAAACTACCTCCAGGTGGCTGCGGACAAGCCTTTACATGTCTCATCGTCTCTCCTCAATTTCAAGGCCTCAATTCTCTGAAACGTCATCGCTTGACCAACGCTGCTCTCAAGGAGGAAATCGCCGCTATTCACGCCTGGACAGCCAAGTGTCAGACACCGGAGGAGTGGGAGCGAGACCAGAGCAAGTCTGGCCCGTCAATGGAGGGCACAGTCGGTGGACAGGTTGAGGGGACGAGTGCATGATAATGCTTGGTATGGGGCATAGAATGGGTCTACTCGTGAAGAATTAGACGAGGCCAAGCTCAATGCGTAAAAATGTAATAAGGACAGCGCGGAATAGGCGTTGCAAGATCCATTACTGCACACGCTGCGGCTACGTATGAACTCGGTTGGCTTTCTTGCGTGGTCTTTTGGACTTTACGACAATAAGAACAAAAAAAAAAAAAAAATCTTTCACGTATCATGAATTTTTCCTTCTTGGCTATTTTGAGCTGCTGCGGTCTATGAAGGGTCAGAACCGCCCACATCCTTCGGTCGTCCCGTCGGCCTCCGCCCACCCCCCGTATCAATTTGATGAGACGTCTTACAACAAATCCAATAAATCTTCACTGGGTTTTTGCTGCGACTGCATCTGGTTCTGTTTATTGCCATCTTGCTGGACGCCATCCAGCTGCATCGGTGCAGGCGATGACAGACCAGACGTGTTGCTGCCACCAAAGTTCAACCCATCAAGCCCGCTCATCAAATCACTCATGCCGTTGCCAGAACTACCGATTACACTACTGCGTGCGTCGGCTGGAGGGGCGTCGAACATGCTCATCATGTCGGCCATGCCGCCTGATGGCACTCCACCAATTGGACTAGCCATTCGGTCTGGTGTCGCCGTGGCGCTCTTTTGTTCATGGGATGCGGGCGCAGCCCCGTCAAAGTCGATATCAAGGAGGTTTTCGATGTTGTTTTGCGATGCGTTCCCACCGCTGCCGTTGGCGGCAGCCACAGAGGCTGCAATCGGATTCTCAACGGCGTTTTGCCGTTGTTCTTGAATGGCTGCTCGCTGGATCTCATCGGCCCCGAAGCGACCTTTTCCGACGAAAGACTCTGGGGGCTTGTGATATACTGATGCCAGAGTAGACAACTCAGAGAGTAGCTGCTCTAGCAATGTGGGTGGCAAGCTAGTCATAGTAGTGGTAATTGTAGGTTTCTGGGAGAGGACAATGCTCTAAAACCTTCAAGTCAGTCATTTCATTTCCACTACCTGAGCCTGCCAAAATACAGCCGCGCGTTTAGGAGGCATCCTTACCTTGGCAACGTCCAAGTCACCGGATAGCAAACGCCAATAGACATATGCTCTGTCACGAATATCCGGGTTGTCGTTCTCTGCAGTGGCGGCCTGCAGAACCTTTTGAACTAGGCCTTGTGTATTGCCTGGTTTCTTGAGGAACAGCTTGACGACTGCAGTCAATATCTGGAGCTGGGTCTGATGAGAATAGGTTAGTTTCAACTACATCTATCGCCATGAACAAGGTTGCAATGCGACTTGGCACCCATACTTGAGTAAACTCCTCCATGAATCCATCGACAAAACTCTCCAGAATCTGGGCCGCGTTGCTGATTTTCTCTGCATACTCTCCTACTATCCAAATGAGAGAGCCCCTGGCGTTTGGCTCATCAAGCTCGTCAATGTACTCGCACAACGTGGGAATGACGCCTTCATAGCCGGGATACTTGCGCAGGATATCCTTGATAACAACGATGACCTCTTGCACTACATAGTTGACCTTGGTCGCAATCAAGTCCTCCAAGGCTTGTACACACTTGGCGCTCGCATTCTCGATCTTGATGGCTACTTGGCCAATCGCCTTGACGGCTCGGCGGACAAAATCCATGTCAACCTCCAGAGCGTATTCTTTCAATTCAGCCAATAATTGCTCGTAATTTTTCTCGTTTGCTATCCGCACCATAATCTCAAGCTTCTGAAGCTTCACGTAGGGTGGGTCATTGTATTTGCAAAAGAATACACGCAGCTCTTTACTGAGAATATCTGGCTTGGCTTGGAGCAGCAGATCGATGTTGCGCAAGGCAACGTATTGAACTTCAGGGGCAGAGGCTACCAGAGTCACTATGCAGAAGAAACCAAACTGTTAGCTCTGGGCCCCTCCATTCTCTCTCTCTCTCTCTCTCTCTCTCTTCTCTTCTCTTCTTTTCTTTTCCAGCACACAGAGTAAACTTACCAAGAGGAGGCGCCATCTTTTTAAGTAGGGATCGAACCATCTCCGGGTTGACAACCTGCATATGAGTAAACACAACCTTGATGGCTGCGAGCACTACAGCTGGGTTCACATGCTGGAACTGCGGCACGGCCCGCTCGCAGATGTGTTCTGATTCCTTCGTGTCGGTGGCAGGATAGTTGGCGAGCGTCGTCAAAACGGTGATTCGTCCCCACTCTGTGCATTCGTTCAGGGCCATTAAAAGCTTCTTCAAGGTCGCTGATGTGATGACCAGAGCCCTGGTTTCTGGTGCACTTTCGCTTATTTCGGACAGCGCCTGAACAGAGTTGGCAACAACCATTGGATTCGGATCACCAATCATCTCCTGGACCGTCTCGAGGAATCCGTTCTCAATACACATAGTAGGGTTCAGGTCGAACAGTTTGGCCACACAAATGGCAGCTGTCTTTCGAACATAGGGCGATTCGTCTCGTAGGGTCTTGCGCAACGGCTCTTCCATATAATCAACCATCTTGTCCACTCGTATACAGCCCATGGTGCGAATGGCTAGTGCTCGGACAAGAGGATTTGGATCCTCTGAATCTTGTACGAATGTGTTGACAGCGAGAATGCAGAGGTCGGGGTGTGACTTGGCGTAGTTCCTGTAAAGCAAGTCAGCGCCACGAATGAGGAGAGATGACGAGCAAGGTTCCGTGACCCCTTTTCCACATGCCGCATAAGGCTTATGACTATTATTCATTGCTTGTCGCGAGAAACGTTGTGTGTATTCAGGCTTCAATCATTCGCACATACATCAGGTATAAATATACGAGCTTCTTTTGGTCGAGGTCCGAGGTCGCAATGTTCTTCAAAACGTCTGGGAATAGTGCAGAGACGTCTTTACCGAGCGTCATGGCCATGATGGTCTTCTGAATAGATTCCTTGCGCTCGTATGCATACTGCGACACCAGACCCGCCCGTAACTCGAAGGTTTCGCCCTTTCGAGGCACGGCGAACGCGCCGCGAATACGATTGACCGCCATCTTCGATGTCGTGGAGCAGACACAAGGTGTTGGATTCCGGAAGGCCGTACAGGCAACGTCGATAGTAAAGGGTTTGCCTCTTCGGCAAGTTCGTTGTTTCGTTAGGATGATGAACAATTGTGCGTTTTCTCAGACAGGCAGTCGTGAAGCCTCGCAGTTGGCTCCAGTGTCGCCTCGTGCGGGCGTGTGGTCGGGGAGATCGCCAACGAAGGTCAGGTTTGAGGTGGCATGGACCAGATGGGTTGATGAGCCATGGCATGATGCACGCCGCCGCCGACATTCAAAGTGTCTGGGCCTTGGGGGGGGGCCCGCTTCAAGCTACCGATGTGGGCACTGGGCAGTATTGCCCCAACAGGAGCCAGCTGGGCGCGGGCTTGGCACAAGTCTGCCAGCCAGCACTGAGTTGACCAGAATTGATGATACCGGGCCAGAGTGACCTGTGACTAGACCACAGCCAGATGGCAAATATTGCGAGCTTCCTCTTGCTTTCAACTTGCGACTTAAATCGCACTTGACATGGTATGTCATCTCCATCACTTTCTCACCCTCCGATGCCCGATCCTAATCAACGTTTGTAGGCCAACTTTCCTAATCTACGAAGGCTCTTCATCGAAGCGCGGACGGATGATGAAGAAAGAGACGTGTCTAGGAGAGCGGTACGTACACGTATGTATCACGCTCCGTCTCATCGCTCTACTTGCTGACGCAAGGCTCAGTTTTATAATGCTGTATTGTTCATGGGCTCAGTGGCCGTGTTCAGCTTGATTGCGCAGAAGCTCAACGCTGGCAGATCGTGACGGGTTAGAGGCTGCATTCAATGATTCTCTAGAAATGCTGCAAACAGGCCTCGACATATCGCACGGGTTTTTCTTTCTTTTTATCCCTTTCTTTCGTTTCCTTTCGTTTCCTCTTCTTCCTTTTTTTTTCTTCTCTTTTTTCATCTTAAAAAAAAGGGAGGACAAATAAATAAGAAAACGACATGAGATTCTATACAAGCTGTTTATGTGCGCTTCGTTGAAACACCTAATCCGCCTCTTCATCCCCGACATCATTCGTACCGTCGACTTCCGTTGGCTCTTTTCCCTGAGCCGTCACCGCTTTAGCTTCCTGCTTTCTCCAAAGTCCAGCCAGAAAATCACTAGTGCTCGCCTCTTCTAGACTTTTGTCGTCCCTCTTTTTCAGGAACCGTGGAAACCTCAAACTGAGCCCTCGCTCTTCACTGACTAGCCCTTTTGCGGCAGTGTACGTCGGACTCAAGGTAATGTCTGCAAATGCCATCTCCCAAACCTCCTGCGGCTCAAACCAGACATCGGGAAGGGGTCCACGATACTCAACATAACCTGGCTTTTGTGCCTTCGTATTCTTCGGCTCTTCCGTTTCCTCGCCGTCATCGTAGAACTGCCTCATGGTCTTGTAAAAAGCATCTGTGAAACCGGACATGCATTTGCATACGGCTTCAAGCATGCCTGACTCTTCGTTGCGGACGGCGAGGAGCACAGGGGACCACCATTTTGCCTTTCGGCCTTGGCCGTGCCAGCCGGCAATGGGAATGAGGTCGAGCGTATCGAAGCTAGAGTTGTAGTCCTTTTTGACTTTCAGCCAACAGTCAAGTCGTTTGTCCGGTTCATATGTTGCTAGAAGAGGTTTGCGTCGAGAGGCCGGTTTCTTGTTGTGATTTTCGTTGCCTTTATTTCTGCCCTTCGTTTTGTCTCTATTCACTTTCGGCATCGACAACTTTTCATTGTCTTCCATTTCTTGGTCTTCCGCATTCCCGCTATACGGTACGTTCAAGAGATTATCCAAAATCTTGACCATAATTCCTTCGCACTTGTTCTCGATGGCTGACTTGAAGAACTCCAACACAGTTTCAGAGTCGTTGGATGTAGCGTCTAGGCTTTTTACCCAGGTAAAGTGATGCGGCACCTCTGTGAAGAGCGATTTGAGCAGCTCTCTTCGCTCTCTAAATGATCGATCAAGAAGCGGCTGTTCGTTGAGGTACATCAAATCAAAGGCAAAGAAACAGACTCCGACTTTGATGGCTTCAAGATCGACGTCTTTTCTGGCTCGGTTGGTCAACGTCTGAAAGCTCTTGAGTTCGCCACTGCCGTGGTCCATTGCCACCACCTCGCCCTCCATGATAAAGCTGCTCACACCTTCGCTCCGAATTTTTGGTACAAGTTGGACAAGGTCGGGATATTTTTCTGTCATCAGCTCAAGGTGCCGTGAAAAAATGGACACCTTGCCTTGCGCATCACAATGGATCTGAGCCCGCTGTCCATCGTATTTGTATTCGCAAGCGAAATCCCTTCCTTGAAGTTTGGTCAACATTTCTGACAAGTCTCTCGTGATACTGCCCAGCATGGGGCGTAGCGGTACGTGTAACGTTAAGCCGCAACGAACCAAAAGCTCATCGGAGATACCAATGTCCAAGAGCACAGGAATCAAATCGTTGTAGTTTGGTCGTCTGGCAAAACAAGCCTTGACGATCTCTTCTGCTCTACTCCATTCAACAACCAATTCATCTTTCCTCAGCTGAGACGATTCTGAAATACTTTTGAGGACCGTATTTGAATGAGGAGGTCTTGACAGCAGAAATGCTCTGGACAGCGCAATAAGCATTGTTGTCTTGACGGCTCCAATCCTGAGCTAGTATTACTGCGTGAGCGTTGATGGACCACAACCGAGAAGGAAAATACAACCTTTGCACGAAACTCACATGCTGGCAGAGGGTTCGAACTACGAACCGACTTTCTTCGCCACCCCCGGCATCTCGTAAAAGTCGATCAACAATGCGCTGTTTCGTCTCGGCGCTCCCTTGGCCATGAGAACTAGCAATTTTTACGAGGGCTTGATAGACTCCCTTTATGGTGAGAGGCTTTGGCTTTCTCAGAGTAAAGCTCTGCTTTTTCTTTGCCTCAAAGGCAACGTCGCCAGCATCACCATATTTATCATACAGGGTCTTGAGAGACCTGCTGTTCAGACCGCAGACTTGCTTGAGGGCTTTCGAGATGGCAGATCCTCCTAGCCCCAATTCAAGGGATATGTACGCCGGCGAAATTGAATTCGTCGCTAGCCACACCTGGCAGTGAGATCATATGGTCAACATTGGGATATGTCTTTGTTAAAACTGGAAATCACTTACTTACAGCAGGCAAGAGGCTTGACGGGTCGCCTTCTATCAAGATTCGCAAGCAATTGACCAGAGTATCAACTATCTTGATTCGACTGGCCGTGGCGCTTACGAGAACAAAACACCTCGTAAGCAAGGCATACGACGCGTTGCCACCTTCAGCCTTCCAATGTTGTTTCAGCAAGTCGATATATTCTGAGGGTTTGAATTCTAGGGGAGATTCGTCCAAGGGCAATGAGGACGTTATAAGGTCTTCAGCTGACCCAGAAGACTGTAATTTGAGGAGCTTCGTGCTAGGCGTCTCGGATGTTCTCTCTTGAAATGCCGGAGTAGCAGGCTCTGGTTGATGTTGGATGTCAAATCCCGCGGCTCCAGCAGAGTCTTCATCAACAGGCAGTGAGATTTTCGGCGACTTTTCCGGTCTAGGCCCGTCATTCGCGACCTCCTGATTCCATTCGGCTTGTAGTTTGCGAGCCAATTCCTCATCTGACAAGTTGGGTGATGGTGCACCAAGAGGTTCATTCAGCGCTGTTGACGAAGAAAAACCATTATTTTTTCTTTGTCTGGCGAAGAAGAACTCGAGGCTCTTCGGCTGATGCGCTCCATTTCTTGCCTCGTCACTGTCTATCTTTCTTCTCTTGGCAGGACTGGGCATTGTGATGTAATGTCTAGCGTATCAGACTTGTTGTCAAGCACGATAGCAACAGAGCATCTCCATCACAGATCCGCATACGTATGATACGTGTGTAGATACTAGGCAGCAGGCATAGCATAAGTTTGGGCGATAAGAGACTCAAACTGTTCCGAAATGATACCTCCATATTTACCTTATTTGCGCGACTTGCTCTCATCAACGACCTACATATGACGCTTCCAAGCGCGTCAGCACGTGATATTTTCTGTCCATACCGAATCGTGTGGCTGGTGTCCATCTCTCCCATACCAGCCACGATATGACAAGCCCCGTTCCCCATGCGCTAAGCCCCTTTGTCGCCCACAAGCGACCTCCTCACACAAACCGCCGAAAACTTCCCTCTGCCCCGCCATCACCATCCTCTCTCCGCGAGCAACTTTCACTTCCTCACCGTTTACCCCTCGAGCACCGACATGATGAACGGCGAGGACCCGCCCGAGCGGCCCGACTACATCACCAACATCATCAACGGCCTTGAGAGGTACAACCCCGAGGCTGTCAGTGCCCTTGAAACATATCTTCAGGAGCAATGCGAGCAGAAGTTTTGCGACTCCAATGCCAATCGAACATTGTTGAAGTTGTGAGTTGACCTCTTTTTCGTCCTGTCTCACCATGAAAAGAACAAAAGGAAAAATGAAAGAGAGAAAGAGAGAGAGACGAAGAGGTGAAAGATGATTTCTTTAGCTGTACTTAGTCCGTTTATATTCCGTGACATACATACTTGTATTCTTGGCAGCTTGATGAGTGATGTTTCGTCAACGTTTCCTATTAACTGATGGCGACGAGTCTATTCAAACTCGCGCGCTTGAAGTCTATTCATCAACACTGATTTTGCATTTTCAATCAAGCTATATACAAGCCTTTGTCTATTACCTCGTACAAGAATTGAGAACACATATGGCTAACCAAAGAAACAAAAAAAACTTGCGCCAAATGTCAGATACCAGCTAAACCCCGATCGATTGAAGGATGAAGTCGTCACCAATATCTTGGTCAAGGCCATGACCTTGTTCCCATCGCCGCAGTTCTCCCTCACCCTCCATCTCATCAATCCCTCCGCCGCTGCGACTGGCGAGCTTGCTGAGGCTCTGACCAAATTGCGCCTGCTGAACTCCCAGCTCGAGAGCTCCCAGTACGCCCAGTTCTGGGCCTCCGTTGACGGCGATGACTTGTGCGCCGACCTGATTGCCGATATTTCAGGCTTTGAAGAGACCATCCGCCACACCATCGCCCGACTCATCTCTCAGGCTTTCCGGGAGCTCAAGCTTACCCACCTCGAGTCGTGGCTCGGTCTCAACGAAGATGCCACTCGCAAGTTCGTCACCGAAGTCGCTGGTTGGACCATTGACGAAGAAGGCACCATCAAGATTCCACCTAACCCTGAAAATGAGGCAAAGAAGGCTGAGATCCGCGAAGATGTCAATGTGGAGCAGTTCGCAAGGGTGATTCGACGTTCATGGGAGGAAACAGTTTGAACAACAATAGAAACTAGGTATCAGTTTCTACTGACGACCAGCTGCTTTATTGAAGATATGCAGAGAGGGCGCAGGGGACAGAGAGAGAAGTGAAAAGACGTGACTGTGGCGGGCTGGACATTATGGGCTGTCATGAACCTCGAGAATCGCAGGATGGGTGAGCACTTAGAATGTGCATCTGCAAAGAACAAGATGGCGCGAGGTATCATCAAACAGGGAGGGATTCGTCCAACAGAAAAGTATATGGACAAACATCCACTCAGGGCGTTAAATCGGAACATGTCATTGTATTAGCGGTATTGAAATCTAGTCTCTGCATTGAATGCAGATGTGTTGGGTCAAATTCTGGATCTATCAGATACTGGTCACAACTTTTTTTTTTCATGAGACTGTCATGTTTGACCTGCATTTAACAGGAATATTTTGCTCCATGACTGCTGTCTACTTCTGCTTCACCAACTCCTCCCACTGTACCCCGGCCCATTCCTCAAGATACCCGGCCTCGCCCTTCCCGATGTTTCTGGGCAAACAGTTCTTTTCACAGACACCTACAATAATAGTGCCCCATTCCATTCCCTCTAGGCTCATATCATCTGATTCCAAATCGGTAATAGCATTCGGTGTAAGCTGGACTTCGAAAATCCTTTTGCCGCCACAATTGGGGCATCCTGGCATGGAACCTTTGCTGAGCTTCTCACCAACGACATCCGTCTTTGAGTATAGGAGCGGGACGCCTCCGAACTCGTACCGAATCACTTGGTCCGGGTTCTGGGCCAGACGATCCGCAAACTTCTGGAAAGTCGCGTCCATGGAGGACTCGAAGGCTTCTTTGTCGAGGGCTGATACCGTCTCCGGCGCATCAGCCGCCTCCATTTGTGCATTCTCTGGGATCTTGGCGGGAGTCAGGTCGAGGGTTTCGTACTCAGCCTCAGCAAGATACAGAGTCGGGTAAGGTGTGGGCTGTGATGAGCTGTCTGGCCATGATTCATGAATCAGAGTCGAGCTGGTAGGCTGATTGCTGCTGCTGCCGGCGCCGTTGTTGTTCTTGTTCTTATTGTTGTTGTTGAGAGAGAGCGTCTCCGCAAACGTCTTGCTCAGCTCGGGAGACTCTTCTTCTTTGGCTCGTTGTTCTTTCTCGGAAGCTGTTGAATCTTGCAGTTGTGGCTGTGAGCTCGCTGGGTTTTGGTGCGACGACGAACTGAATGGATTGCTCGAGTTGTGCTGGGTACCGAAAGGATTGGTGTTGCTAGAGGAGAACGGATTCGCGCCAGCGGATGAGGCTCCTTCGCCGAAAGCCCTTGTTCCGAACAAAGCGTTGCCCAGCGCCGGACCATTGTCCGTGAAGTTGGATTTCGGTTCCTCTTGTTTCGGCACCGGGTCTGCCTCTGGTATTACCATGGTTTCCTCATCAGCCCACATTCTTACTCCCCTAAGAGCCCTGATGCTACCATTTTTGCGACGACAAGACGTCCTTTTGCAGGCAAAGATGTATAATCGGCGATCGTGACCTGGGAATTTCTCTGGTAATTCGGCGTTGAGCTGCAGGATGAGAACCATGAGATCTTTACAGGATGCGCAACGAGCAAGCGCTGCGGATGGCGGCTTTTCAGGATCTAGCCATTCCTTTCAGTCATGTTAGTCCAGCTACAAATCCATCAGGTGTTCAAAACTAAGATTCTTTTTTTCTTGATTTGTTCTTGTTCATTCTTTTGCGCCGGGTAGAGCTAGAAAGCACGCACAGGTCTGCCACCCAATTTACTTATAGTCTCGTCTTCTGCGTCTCTCGAAGCATATCCCAAGAGGACTTTTGTCTCCGAAAATTCCCCGTCCGAAGAATCTGAGTTATATGAAGCCATTTTCTGCAAAGCTTAATGTTATGTTCGCAGAATCGGCTTTGCAAGCAGCTGGCTATGGCGGTGTCGAGTGTTCGGTCTTTTTGGTTTCTTTCTTTCTTATTTTTTTTTTTCCCAAAAAAAAAAAAAATCCGTTCTGCTTCTATCTCGGCGGGGTTGACAGCAAGGATTAAGAGCAGTGGAAAAAAAAAAAAAAAAAAGGCAATCCACGGACGTCGTGGGGCTCTCTTACTGCGGGGTCATCACACTCAACGATCAAAAATGCACGGATTTGTCCAGCATACATACTACGTGCATTGATGTTTGTTCTTGGAAAGCGATGGATTACCTGTTGCAGAACTCGGGATATGAATGAGGCTACAAACAGCTATGGAAATGACTTATCGAATTCATCCTGCCGTAAAGAATTTTTCTTAAAAGAAAATAAAAAAATTCTCTACCAAACGTCTATCCTGGTATATATTATTTACATGTGGTCATCTGGGCCGTCCATTCCAGGTCCTGGTCCCGCTGCTCGTCCCATTTGTCGAGCCTTCAACAACTCATCACACAACAGCAGATTCGAGGCAATGCCGGAGCTAGAGGCGATGCAGTTTCTCAGCACACGGAAAGAATCGAATACGCCTTCCAGCTCGGGGTCCATGGGCTCTCCCGTCTCCAGGTTCAGACCAACTACACCGCCGTCATTGAACTCGTCTTCCATTTTCGTAACTGTAGAGAGTCGGCATGTTAGCATTGATACTTACAGGCATCATATAATTAAGGAGTTTGTGATAAGACGTACGAGCATCCTGGACATCATGCCCGGCATTGGCAGCAAGTGTTTTGGGAACAACAAGTAAGGCATCAGCAAACGCATCGACACCAAACTTGGCCTTGCCTTTGACTGAATTCTTAAAGCTGTCGCTCTTCAGGTGTCTGGCACAGGCGACCTGAAATGCGCCGGCGCCGGGAACGACACTCTTGTCGACAATCATGTTGTAAACACTTCTCAAGCCATCTCTGACGGCATCCGTTACCTGGGAAATGGTATGCTGATTTGGTCCCTTGATCATCAGCGTCACGGACTTGGGATCCTTGACCTCCTCGATGAAAGTGTACTTCTCCTCGCCAAGAGTCTGTTCGTAAACCAGCCCAGCCCAGCCAAGCACATCGGCAGACAGATCTTCGACGCTGTTCTGAGCAACACCACCGCAAATCAGTTGTAATCGCTCCATGTTGCGTCGCTTAGCTCGTCGAAGAGCGAGAATGCCATTCTTGGCCAGGACGTCAAGAGATAATGGATCAATGCCCTTTTGGTTGATGATGACAAAGTTCTTCTTGCCATCAGTTCCGCAAAGCTCCTTCTTCAGATCAACAATCTTTTTCAACTTGGCATCAATGAATCGACGCTCGCTTTCCACAAGCTTGTCTCGTTGGTCAGCGCTGGAGTAGAAGAAGCTCGAGTTGACCTCGGTCTTCTCATACTCCAAGCCGACATTCATGGTCAGGATGTAGCAATTTTCAAGTCTCTTGGGCATATCAGGATGGCGAGCACCATGGTCCAAAGCGAGACCACGAATAAGTTGCGTGTCAGCGGCTGTGCGATGCTGCATCTTCATGATCTCTACCATGTGCAAATCTGGTTTCGCGGGGGCCTGGTAAATGGCGAGAACCGCATCGACGATGGCGGGCGTCAACTGTTTCGCTAGTGTCGAGTTCAGCTTGGTAGCCAGAGAGGTGCGGGCGACATTAAGAAGAAGCTCTCGATCAACCTCCTTGGTGAGCTTGAAGCTGTCGAGGAACTGTAGAACAAAACAAGGAAAAGCGTCAGGGCGTGATACACAGAGTGGGAAACGTCACACGGAGTGTTGACTGACTTTCAAAGCCTCGCTCTTGGCAATCTCAAATCCGTCGGTGATAACACGAGGGTGCAGTCCCTCTGAAATGAATCGATCCGCCTGCTTCAGTAGCTCCCCCACCAGCAGCACTACGGATGTGGTACCATCACCGCAAATATCGTCCTGGGCAGTGGCAGCACGGGCAATCATGACAGCGGTAGGGTTCTGAATCTGCATTTCTCGCAGAAGGATGTTGCCGTCCTTTGTGAGTTTGACCTGTGGCGATGGTATATCAGCTTCGTTGCGTTTCTTTCTTCCTGATCGGAAGCGGGAGTGCGTCGTAACCGTACCTGTCCAGCTCCGTCAACGAGCCTGAGTAAGGCAGTCAGTCAGCCAGTCGAAATATAGCCATCAGATTCACGTAGAGAAAACCTTACATCTTTATTGTGCCCAAAGGGCCGAGGTTGGACTTGAGAACATCCTGTAGTCCAATACCAGCATTGATGTTGACCTTCAGAGCTTCGCCCCTCCTCTAAGAAAAGAGTTAGCATAGACATCTCTGCAACACGCGAAATAGTCGGGAACGGCTTGTCCAGGGACGTTCAGCTTACACGAGACTCGGCCTTGGGATTGAGAAGCTGCGCGGCCGACATGGTGAGGATTTCCGAGCTCACTTGGAATCTATTCGAGTCGTCGTGCTTCTTCAGTCGCTAGCCAGTGATCTCGCATGCTGGCTGGGCGGTGGTGACCCGCACGAAATCGTGGTGGGTTGGATTGTGGTCTCTTTTTTTCTGCCGGCGAAGCCAAAGGCGGTGAGCGGCGACGGTTAGCAATTTCCATGGGCAAGTCGACGGTCGAAGCTCTCCAAACGTCTCGGGAGTAATCAAAACATGACCAAATATGACAATCGGCACAGTCCAGTCTTGTACCTTAAATCATGACTTGGAATAAAAACGTTTTTGCATCAACTACGGTCGCGTTAGGTGCTAAAAGGGCTATATTGTATACTCTAGTCATCATCGTCAAACTTGCAAGACATTGTTTGATATATGTATGTATGGAACATGACATGGAGAGAAAATTCAGCAAAACGAACCCTGCCTTCCTCCTTCTTGAAGACTTACTCCTACACAAAAGCAGACAGCAGTCAAAGTTGCAGTCGAATATTAGCGTATGAAACAGAAATATCCCGAGCGTACCTAACTTCAACCGTTCCATTTCTTCACATTAATCGGATTCTACAATGAGCGACATGAGGAGACTTAGATGAATATGTATGTCACAGCAACTACTCCTTACGTTGGGTCTTGGGTCTCCGGACAGAGCAGTCGTACTTGTCATCACACACTGGTGGAGCTTAGGTCGCCACGGCTCGCACCAGGTCACCACTTCGTAAAAGCAAGAGGGCATCTGTATATTACGGTTGGGGATTGATCTCTACATTGGGCTACTGAAGCATAGTAGCCCATATCGGCAGTAGTAAAGCTAAGCCCGGCCGAACACGTCCTCCGCTGCGCCATGCCTTTTGTTTCTCTACGGAAATCACAAACCCCGCTCGCCCTGCATTGAAAACTATTTTTTTACTTTTTCTATACCCAGTCCCGAAGCCAGTTCCCATCATTATTGTACATGGTTTAGTCGTAGAAAGCGTCCATATTAGTCCGTCATTACAAGTCAAAACAAGCAGCACTATAGCGAACCAACGAAAAATCGCATGTGAAATCCAGAGTTCCGCACCCAGAGAGCTTATTCGTACACTGAAAAGCAAATTTCCGTCTTTTTCGATGCCACAGAAGATGTAGCCGAGTGTTCCAAAATTCCCACACAAAAGAAGTATCAAGAGAAAGAAAAATCAGGTGCTGCTGAAGAACATGCCATCATTGTTCGTGAACATGCTAACAGCCTCGTCAAACTCATCGTCAAACTTGGTCAACAAGAGCATGTTTGGGTCGCGGTCAAGCTGTAACAGGCCGTCGTCGCGGCCGAATTGAAGGAGCAAGTCATCTTGGCCGCTCATACCCATAGGCAGAGATCCAGTCAGGTCTGACGGACCCATCATTCCACTGGTGGATGACATGACATCCAGTTCGTCGACTACGGCTGAAGAGCTGGGTTCCAAGTCGAAGAATTGTCCTGGATGTGGCGATGACGATTTTGACAGGTCTGGTGGGGTGTTGTATTGGCTCGTCGTGCTCTTGGCTGGTGTTGCTGGATGTGACGGTGCTCTGTCCATGATTGCTTCCGGAGACACATATGAGTGTGCGCTAACAACTGGAGACGATGCTGCCACAGGGTGGTTGGCAGGTCTTGATACAAAAACTGGCATTGGCGCCGTTGACATGGATGCCATCAGGTGGGTTCCGCTGCTAGACATGTCTAAATCCATCACCTCGTCGACCGCGTTGTAGTCGTTTTCGGGAGAGTTGGGTGCCGAGCTGTCAGAGTATCCAGAAAATGAAGACACCGAACTAATGGACATGTTCTTCTTCCTTGTTCTGGCAGACTTTTCTAATCTTGATTCCATTTCGGGGCGGTTCTTTCTCGGTCGACCTCGCTTGACGACTTTTCGCACTACTCCATCAAAGGCGCCGATGCACATTCCACGCTGACGATGTCTTGTGAGAGCGTCGTGGCGAGCAAAACTGTTGCCACACTCGCAAGGATATGGCTTGACGCCAGTATGGATCTTGGCGTGCCTCTTGAGATCATGCTGGCGTACGAAGCACTTCAGACACGTTGGGCATTGGTACTGCCGATCATTGAGATGCGTCTGAACGTGTGACTTGATGTTCTCCTTCCTACCAAACTTCTTGCCGCATTCTTCGAATATGCATGTCCACTTGCCCTCGGTAGTCTCTGGGCTAAGAATATACTGCGAAATCTCTTCCAGCGTCACGCCCGTATCCGTTCGAGTCTCTTCAATGACAATGTCAGCGATGCTGGCAGCACTGACAATGCTAGCGACAGACTCCGTCCGGCGATGAGGCGAATTTTTCCTTGAGGAGTTGACAGACCCAGAGTGCAGAAAGGGTTGTAGGTCTGGTCTGCCCCCGAGAGCGGCGTCGTCAAAAAGTCTGTCATTGTGCGTTTCAGGTGATGTTCGCTTTGGATAGTCTGACGCGGCGAGAGAGGCATCAGATTCGTAGTACTTCAGTGCGTCATTTTGGTCCTCAATTCCGACAAACTCGTTTCGTATGGTGTGCATGCTCATGAAGTCTGGATGATGGCTTTGACTATTATGAAACTCCTCAGAAATGGTGGTGGTTCTTGGTGAAATAGGCACAGCAGCTTCTTGTTCAGCTTGCTGTCGCATCTCTGCAAACATTGACTGCGCCTGTCGGCTAGAATGATTGCTGCGAGACGGTCTGATAGTCTCCTCCATTGACTCGTCATAACTCTGAGAAAACCTTGATAGGCGTGCTTCCTGCTTAACCGCGCGATCATGGGGAGTGTCTATCGGGGTAGGGGGTAAATAGTCTGGCACGAGAATTTAGCAAGGTGCGAAATCAGTCTTGATTTCAGTTTTTTTTTTTTTTTTTCAAGTGTTTTTCGTAGCTTACTATTTCCATTTTGATTTAAAGGTGTAGTAGGCCTGTGAGGGCTTTCCATGCCTATATTCTCAAACTTGCTCACACGCTCCATAATGCCGTCACTGATTCTCCTCGAGTTCCGCCGAGGCGCGGCCTCGTCGCATATTGACCAAGCCTGGCCAGCAGAGCTGTCTGGGAAATTCATGAAGGTGGGCGTCGCTAAGGCATTCGCCTGAGAATACAGGTCAAGGTTGTCGCCCCCAGCCATATTATTTGTGAAGCTGTCATGGTTCTTCTGCGTCATCATGTTCCATTGGCTACCGCCATGGTATGGGAACTGTACAGGCATGCCATCAAAACATGATGCGTCAAAGCGCTGTGACTGGGGAGTACCATGCGGCGAGATCAAGAAGTCTTCATCATCTTTCGACGCCATGGAGGCATAGTGAAATTGCTGGGGGCCCGGGCGTGCTTCAATGCGTTGCTGCTGCGCTTCTTGCAGAATGTGATGCTGCGAAGAATTTGCTAATCCTGTCATGTTAGTATCATTACTTACCTTATTGATATCCTGCTGCGCCATGTGTTGCATCACCTGATTTCGCCTGGTATCCAGGCTGAGACCGCGGCGATGAGCCATGGCTTGTTGTCGTCTGTTGTTGGCGTTTGGCAACTGTGAGATCTTCATGCCTTCGAAGGCAGAGGGTGTCGAATTCTGGCGACGATGTTGCCTCTGCCTGGCATGAATACTCGTGGGCGGATTGGACAGCATATTTGATTTGCAAGGGAGTCCGGATAATGGAAGTTGTCGTCGGTAAGGAACCGTTTGGGTCCGAAACTGTATATCGTGTTAGCAACCATGAGATATTCCGGATTCGTGCTGTCAATGCATCAAAAGCCGTACCTCACGCAGCGCAAGCACAGAGCGCCGGGCTAGAAAGTGTTGTTGTGCTCAGTCGAATTCGACTGTGGCACAATTTCTCTGTTCTTTGACTTATAAAGAAGCCTTATTCAGGCTGCAGAGTGATTCAACGAGAGAGTTTGAGGCCGCTGAAGATGCTCAACCGCCGAAGATGGGGTTGTATTTTGAAACTGATTTCTTTTCTCAATTAATACTTTTGAAGCTTTATTTTGCGCAACAATAAAGTTCTGTGAATCGGACTCAAGACGCAAATATGAATGAACAGGTTCGGATGGGAGTTGGTTCAGTGTGATGATCCCAGTCATTGTTGACTTGGTCACCAGGGCAACGACATCAGCCACATCACGTCACCACGTCACCACGGCGCCCGATGACACAGTATAGCCAGACGTCTCACAGATATCATCTCTGTTTCGATTGACCGTACCGATAACATGCGAGACGATTCCCTCGATACAGCAGAATCCATTTGACATCCATTCTGCCATGAACCTAGATGTCTTCCTCATGCATTGAGAGCAGTTCAAAGCATGTGCAGGATTGACGGTCTGGCAAAGTTCATTCAGTACACCTGTTGCCTGCAACACGGCAATGCAACACGCCGGTAGTCGAATATTACTCGGTTCAAATGAGCGGCCACAAACCCGGTGAGGTTCATCTTGTTTCATCTCAATACAGTACCTCGTTTGGCACACATCGAGGTCTTCGTCGCATCCTTAGTGGCAGAGTGAGACAGTCCGCACTGATGCTTGCTTGGTTGCCAGGGCATAGATCCTGGATATGACAAAGGCCAGAAGATCCAGACCCGGTGTACTGAAAAAAGTCTTGTATGTGTCAAGACATTCTGGTGCGCCCAATGTCGTCTTTGGCTGTGAATCAGCAGCATCTAATCCGATGACGGATCTGGGGGGACTAAGCGGCAATCTAACTCTGCACTACAGCTCGCCATGACGCATCCGTGGACCTCTAGAACAAGATGGCGTGCGGCGAGATGGATGGACTTTACGATAATGGATGTTGTTGGCCAAGACAAGACGTACCACGTACAGGTGAGCAAAATGAGAGCAAGTTGAGTACTAAGTACCTAGGTAGTTCATATTTTCCTGAAGAGATCGTTAGTGGTCCCGCAGGAGCGTCCAACCAATATCTGTAACGGAATCCTTCACGACCCCTGTCTCCGGGACAACGTGACGCCTTCTCCGGACCCCAGTGCACTGCACTCTTCACACATCGACTTCTCACCTGTGCTCCTTTAGTCGCCCGCCAAGTCCCGGCATCCCCGTCCGAGCGATTTGGCCTACCCGTATTTTCCATCGGGCTATAGCACTTTCAGCTGCCGTCACATCCCTCCTTTCCCTTTTTTATTTTTGTGATTTCATCCGCAATCGCGTTTCCAGTCGTCATTTTGCGCATGCTTAGCCGTCGCCGCCACTCAAAATGTCGGGCAACACCATCAGGGGGACGACGTCCCATCGCAATCAGGGCAGGGGAACCATCCCCTTCAACACCAACAGTCCAGTCAATACAAATATCCCCCGCCCAGTTCTAGATCCCCAACCCAATGAGTCAAGCTCTTCTGTCAGTGCTAGTAGACAGAAGCAATCCAAGCGAGATGAGGTATGTGCATTGCAGAGGGTCATTAAGCCATGAATAGCTGCATCGACACCTTGCTTTTCCAGTGAAGGCAATTAAGCTTTGAGGACCCCGGTTGCGGTATTGCTGACACCATTTTCTCCAGGCTATTCGAAGGAAAATGGAGAATGATCTCTCCAAAAAGAAGCATCTCACAAATCGAGCCAGACATACCCGTAAAGCCCCTCCAGGCACCGTGTTGGCCCTGAAGCCGAGTCCCGCGCTGCAAATAAAGCCCAATACGACCGTATCCGAAGCTGCTCAACTCATGGCTGCCAAACGAGAAGATTGTGTCTTGGTTACCGATGATGATGAGCGCATTGCTGGCATTTTCACTGCCAAGGATATAGCTTTTCGTGTAGTGGGAGCGGGACAAAAGGCTGCCAATGTCACCATCGCTGAGATCATGACCAAGAACCCTCTCTGCGCTCGTACTGATACCAGCGCAACTGATGCTCTGGACTTGATGGTGCGCAAGGGATTTCGACATTTGCCAGTCATGGATGAAAACCAAGATATCTCCGGTGTCCTTGATATCACGAAGTGCTTCTACGATGCCATGGAGAAGCTGGAGCGAGCGTATTCCTCTTCCAGGAAACTTTATGATGCTTTGGAAGGTGTTCACTCCGAACTTGGCTCTACTCAACCCCAACAGATCATCCAATATGTGGAAGCTCTGCGATCAAAAATGTCCGGTCCTACCTTGGAGTCAGTTTTGAACGGCATTCCACCAACCACAGTCAGCGTAAGAACTTCAGTCAAAGAAGCTGCGGCAATGATGAAGGAGAATCACACCACCGCTGTATTGGTTCAAGATGCTGGTGCTATTACTGGCATCTTCACAAGCAAGGATGTGGTCTTACGTGTCATCGCCCCTGGCCTTGATCCAGCAAACTGCAGCGTTGTTCGTGTCATGACTCCTCACCCTGACTTTGCACCTATGGACATGACTATTCAGGCTGCTCTACGTAAAATGCATGGTCAGTAAAAAGAAAAAAAAAACCCCATCACAATCCATTCGTTGCAATCCGCGGTTCAAAGACTAATATGTCATCAGACGGACACTATTTGAATCTTCCTGTTATGAACGGTGAAGGAGAGATTGTTGGCATGGTTGACGTACTCAAACTCACATACGCTACCCTTGAACAAATCAACACAATGTCGAGTGGAGATGGTGAAGGACCGGCTTGGAACAAATTTTGGCTCTCAATTGACCACGAGACAGAATCCATGATGTCGGGTGAAGGAAGCCACAGTCATCACCATACCAATCTTGGTTCGCGCATAATG
This sequence comes from Claviceps pusilla, assembly GCA_018360225.1. Classification (NCBI taxonomy): domain Eukaryota; kingdom Fungi; phylum Ascomycota; class Sordariomycetes; order Hypocreales; family Clavicipitaceae; genus Claviceps; species Claviceps pusilla. The sequence continues at coordinate 52,768 of SRPW01000016.1, read as the reverse complement.
TCTCCCGACGTGAATAGGGATCGAATTGGAGACAGTGTGGCTCCTGGAGATTCAGCTTCTCACGTCGGTGCTGAATCACCATCGCACTCTGTCGCGCCGGAGGTCCCGGAGCAGAACCCTGCCGATGTTCCCTTTGCGTTCAAGTTTAAGGCTCCTTCGGGCCGAGTTCATCGTCTGCAAGTCGTAGCGTCACAAGGAATGGAGGCTCTTATTGCAGCAGTTGCTGACAAGCTTGGCAATGAAGTTGACTCAATCGGAGGCGCCCCCAGTGTTGATGACGGCAAGATGAGTTGTTCTGGGTTCGCGCTGAGTTACATGGACGACGAGGGAGATACCGTGTCCATCACCACAAATAGTGACCTGCTGGAGGCAATCGTGTTGGCTCGTCAAGGCCGACGTGAGAAAGTTGATTTGTTCGTCCACGACCCTGAGAAGCCACCAGTTGCCGCGCCTCCGGCCACTGAGACACCGGTCATCGCTACTCCCCCAACATCAACCGCGTCTGTCCTGCGTGAACGACACCGAGCTTACGACGACGACGGAGATGACGACGAGGATGAAGAAGAAGAAGAACTAGACCATGCACCCAATCGGCGGTCACGGAGATTAAAGACTGCTGCTGCTGTGCAAGGGCAGGTTATCGCTGGAGTGCCCAACGACCTATTGCTTCCTGGCGCCATTGTTACTCTTGCCGTGGTCATTGTTGGTGTCTTCACGATAGCCAGGGCCACGAGCAAATAAAAACAGCGGTCTATCATGTCATTGTAATACTAGTAATAATACTATTGAAGCGGGGAGGTTTTGAGGAGTGTGCGTCCGTCAACAGATACATAGTACATCAAGTTTCTTTTGTCACCCAGGTATTCCTAATCAGTAATTTCCTCTTTTCTGTGCTGCTTCTTCCAAATATATTACCAGGGCTCATTTCGTAGGTTAGATTAGTAAGCTCCTAGTTCATCGTGGCTGGGCCTTGTCCGATCGGGCCGGCAGAATAATCGGCCGGCCACTTTCTAACCTTTGCTGCCCTCGACCCCTGCCAATTGGTGAACTCTTTAACTTTCGACACAAGAATATCCCGTTCTCACCGACGGTGAGCCTAGAGGATTCTGAGCCGGCACGCGACAAAGAGATGATACGGAGCAATGCTTTTGTGAGGCATGGTGAGTTCACAAACTTATCATTTCAACATTGTGCATACCTGACGAAACCCATAAAGGCTGTGCTCTGGCACCTCCCATGTCGAGATCGGCGCTCAGATTAATGTCGAGCGAAGTGAAGACGAATCACAGACAAGATGTATCTATGCCATCGTGGCCTACGCCGCCTGCATCGACCGGCGTACCCAAAATCGTATCTGCGGCGTCTTCTAAGAAGAGGAAACAGAAGCTTGTGCAAGAATTCATTATGAGTCTTGGGTCCGATTCTGCTCAGGAACACCAGGGAGCTTCTTGGACTAAATCACATGCGATTGGAAATGCCGGCGCTGTGTTAACCCCCGCACAACAATTCGCGCAATTCCAGCGAATTCAAAAGAAGACTCGAAGTCTTGGATCGGAGGTCAAGAAGCGTTATGTCCCTTCCGAACTGATCAACAACCCTCCTGGGCCCGAAGATGTATCATTGGAGCTGTTGTTGGCATCACAAGCACATATGGGCCATAACACGTCGTTGTGGAATCCAGCCAATTCTCGGTACATATATGGTGTTCGACAAGGCATCCACATTATCTCTCTCGAGACCATTGCGGCGCATCTCCGACGTGCTGCGCGAGTCGTGGAGGAAGTGGCTTATCGAGGCGGCGTCACCCTCTTCGTTGGTACTCGGAAAGGGCAGATGGAGATTGTGACCAAGGCGGCCCAGCTGGCTGGTGCATGCCACCTCTTCACGAAATGGACCCCTGGAGCAATAACCAACCGTGATGTCATTCTGAAGACGCAAGCGACCAAGGTTGTGGATCACCTGGATGGCGAGCTGGACGGCTTCGATATGTACAAGGGCATGGCCAGACCTCTACTGCCGGATCTAGTAGTTTGCTTGAATCCTTTAGAGAACTATACCCTGCTGTACGAGTGCGGACTCAAGAACATTCCCACGATTGGTGTTATCGATACCAACGTTGATCCCTCTTGGGTCACATACACTATACCCGCGAATGATGACAGGTTTGTCTCCTCTTCATTCCTTATTCGAGGCAGCTAAAGTATTTAGAGAGCGTGGCTAATTCGATGGGTGTTTTATAGCTTGCGAGCCATGGCAGTCGTTGCTGGTGTTCTAGGCCGAGCTGGCCAGAAGGGCAAGGAGCGTCGCTTACGCGATGCGTCCCGCGGTAGCGTTCCCTGGGACACGTCACCGGAGCTGACCAGACATATGAATAAGGAAGTCCAGGCTGCTGTTTCTAAGCGCAAGGAAGTCATGGGCAGAACGCAGTCGAATGTACAAGGTTTTACGGAAGAGGAACAGAAGCTTTTAAGGTTGAGAAACAGCGAAGTTGATTTAGAAGTCACTGAGGACGATATGGTCAATATGATGGGCCAGGCGGCACTACATGATGCCAGCGATGCCACAGAAACGGCAGAACATGCGCCGTCAAACCTCGAGTGGGAGCAGGGAAGCGTGGGTGAGCGACTCGCAGATATTGAGTCGCAACTGGAGCAAATCTCCGAGCAGACGACGCATATTGAGCTAGCCATGGCTGAAAAGAATACGAATGAAGCGTAATAAGTGTATACATGTTGGAAGATGGGTTGTATCATAGGACAGAATAGAACTAGGGAGTGCCTTGGCTGTATTATAGTATACCCGATTTCATTGGTTGGTGGCATCGCGGCCGGAACAACCCCAACGCCGCAACCTGCTCAAGCAACGAACCACTTTTCGGCGGACCAAGGGCTGTTGCCGGCTTAACTGACGATGCGAGGCGGGCTGTAAACTTCGCCCTGCGCAGTTCCCCTCCCCAGGCAGTCGACCTCACGCCGAACATTTCAGCACACCTGGACCCAAGTGTTCCACAACTCGAGTCTCATTTGCGTGTCGGTGTCGTGAACTACGCGGGATTCATCTAGGAGCGGTGTGCTGCGTGGTGCCGGCGTGCAAGGCGCCCCAGCGCTGCTGCTGCTGCCCGTCTGTTGTGCTCACTGCGGTTGATGCGGTTGATGCAGTCGCTGCGATTGCCAGGGTCGTCCGTGCTTTCTAGCGTCACCAGGTTTTTGTGCAATCCAGGCCAGACCCCGACTCGAGCACCGTGTCCGCGATATCGGCCGTCCGGCCGCTACAACTACGTCATACGTCGTTCACGAGCATGAGCATGAGCGCCCGATGTTACATGGGAATCCGGCTCTAACGGCGTCACGCAAGCATCCAAGCAAAAGGCACCGGGGTCCGATGACCAAGCGGCTTGCAAGCCCGCGGCACCGACGAGAGAGCAGGCCGCCCGCTCTGCATCATTCGAGCTCGCAGCTCGTCGAATCGGATTCCACACATCTCACCCAACATGCCGGCGGTTATGGACGATCCGACTGGCCCCACTCTTCATCGGGTCTCAGGTCAGCCTCCATTCCCCGATCCGAACAATCTGGGACTGCCTGCCGATATTGTTCCCCGTCAAGTGACGTTGCGAGATCGTCAAACCATCGCGACGATTGTCCCTTTTGTGTCGAGACATCAGTTGCCTGGCGGGTTGCTGGTCTACCTGTGTGACCAGCTGAATCGGGAAATCGAAGGCGGCGATACCTATCCCATGATGGACCCCTTCACCATGGATGGCTTTGCCGATTATTGGTTTCAGACGTTTGCTGCTGTCATGTTGTTGGGCAATATTGATTGTGCGGACGATGTCGTGGAGGAAAAGGACTGGGCAAAGGAGTGCCTGGGAAGTTTCTTCATAAAGCCAAACTATCCCGGCCGGAGTAGCCACATCTGCAATGCCAGTTTCATCACAACCGACGCCTCGCGTAACCGTGGAGTAGGTCGGCTCATGGGCGAGGCATATATAGACTGGGCGCCGCGCTTAGGCTATACGTACAGCGTCTTCAATCTCGTGTACGAGACGAATGTGGCTTCGTGTCGCATCTGGGATGCTTTGGGTTTCAAACGTATTGGTCGCATAAAGGCCTGTGGTAACCTGCGGAGCCATCCCGATCGACTCATTGATGCCATTATCTACGGACGAGACTTGATCCCGGGGGAAAGCGAAGAGCTCGTCAGCGAAGAGCGCTTCGATAAGATCCGCTTCTATTTGAAATACGGCAAGTACCCCAATGGCGCAGACCGCGCTGAAAAGAGCCGACTGCGCAGTGCCGCGACCCATTACAAGCTCCTCGAGGGCGACAAACTTATGCTCAAGGACAAGGAGGTCATCTCCGATCCAGCTCGACAGTACGAAATTGCCCGCAACGTACATGTCATTCACCACGGGGGTATCAACAAGACCACGGCCACCATTGCCGAAAAATATCACTGGAGCCGAATCAAAGAAACCGTCAGCGACGTCACGCGTGCCTGCGCCGAATGCAAGGAGCTAGGAAAAACTCCCAACCATGGAGGCAGCCGCAGGACAGCGCCGACGACACCGACCGGCTCGTCCATGTCCATGTCGATTGCATTTAACAACACAGACCATCATCGACAAGTGCCGTCCCTGAATCAGCATCAACGACCGTCTCTCAACCGCGGTGACACGGCTACACAGCGTGTTCTCGCCCTCCAACAAAGCCCTACACATCTCCTGATTTCACAACCTTCTCCTGAAGGCACCTCTGATGCAAGTGCCTTCGCCGACCCGACCGCGATATCCGGCGCCACTCCCTGCCATGCGACTCTACCGAGCAACGATGCGCAAGCCTCAGACGAAATGGTTCACCAGTCGCACTCTGACGACTACACCCACAATCACATGCTTCAAGACCAACCTTCTGAGTCCCACGATTCTGTCTACCAACCTATTGACCCCCAAATCATCAGCCACCGTCAACACCAACCCGTCCCGCAGCCAGATGACGCAGCCTTTGATCAGTACCATCCCCATGCCGATTTCCAAGCATTACTCCACGCGACCGAGGACGTGCCCTCTCAAGATTCCGATGCGGCGGCCGCGGCTGCGGCTGCCGCCGTAGACCGAGATCTGGAAATGCTCATCGAGCATGACACCGATACTGGTGATAATAGAGGTGAATTGGACGACGTAGACGCTGGGAAGACACCCGAGCATAGGGAAAGTGATTTATATGCCGTGGGATTCGAAGACAGCGGGTAGGTAGATCTTTGGGATTCCAAAGCGCATGTGTTACTTTGTTATTAGCCACTTCTCGTAAGCAACATTTAGAGACACACGAAAAGTCACAAATATCGTTTCAGTCCTAGATGATTCTCTTTCTCGTGTATAAAAAAAAACGGAAAACGGCGATGCGATCCTATTGATGGTGGTACTGCGGACGACATTGATGGCTGCATCAGACGAAAAAAGAACAATGTGTGGAGCTGAGGCTGCCCTGGAGCTGTACTTCTAGCATACATAAGAAGAGGGGATTGCAAGATTGAGCTAGTCGGAGTGGATTTCCAACTGTTTTGCAAAACCCCCCCAACAACACCTCCTATGTTCCCTAGGCAATCTACGTACGCAATCCTTGATCAATCCTTGATCACGGGTCCGAAATGTCTTTCATCATTCAGCCATTTGGTGAATATCTAGCGTACACTGACGCTTTTTGATTATAGATCTTTTCCTTTTCCTATGTTCTTGTCTTATGAACAACCCCATGCCAAACGCCAGCCCCAACCCCCAACCCAAATCCCCCCTTCCGCGCCAAGCGTTGCATTGCCATTTTTACCGTCGAGGCATGCCCCGGCCCCGACCACGAACTGCTCGCTGTGCAGCACCTGGAGGAAGCTGCCCGGGCGCTTGTGGCTTCGCACTCTCTTCGTTCCTGATGGTTTCATCCACACCCAAGATCAAGCAGCTCGCCTCGGTGGCGGCTTGCAGAGCATTGATTTTGATCAAGGCGGGTTCCCACACAAACCTCTCTATCATGTCGGCGACGCCCTCGTTCTTGAAATCGACACCAGCCCATGTACTGCCTTTGCGGTGTTCCACACGAAGTTTGTTGAGGATGTCGGTGGCATCGAAGCCGGCGTTGTCGCACAGCTGTCGGGGAATGATCTCCAAAGCCTTTGCAAAGGCCTTAATAACAGCTTGTTGCTTGTTGGTGATGGTCTTGTCGGCAAAGCGGTGCAAGTATGCTGAGACCTCCATCTCAACTGCACCGCCACCTCCCACAATCATGTGGTTCTTCACAGCTCGCTTGACAATCATGATGGCATCGTGCAAGGACCGCTCGACCTCGGCAATGAATTGCTCCGCTCCGCCGCGGAGCACTAATGTGCAGGTCTTCGCCTCGGGACACTCTTCGAAGAAGTTGAAACGTTCGCCGCCAATCTGACGTTCTTCAAAGCTACCACATGTTCCCAAGTGCTCGGGCAGGATGTCTGAACACGTTGACTGGACGGTCGCACCAGTAGCCTGGACGACACGCTCCAGATCTTCTGAAGACACACGGCCGGCGCAAAAGATATCTCGGTCAGCAAAATACTGCGTGGCCAAGTCTCCGATTGGCAACTTGCTGAGGACGACCTTGGCACCTGTTTGGTGCAAAGCCTCAAGCTTCTTGTAGATAATTTGCCACTCAGCATCGACAATAGCCTGGTATTCTGATACTTGTTCGACGCGGACCTCGGCATTGTCCTTTTCGGCCTTGAGTTCCAGCTCGACGTTGAGGCATACGATTTTGGGCTTTTTGAAGGACTTGGGTTGTTGCTCGAATCCGGCATATGAAAACGTTTTCTTGAAAGCGACGCCGTTGACAAATCGCGATTCCGTAAGCGATCCACCAGGAATTTTCTTAATGCCAATCAGTTTCTCGTTCAAGTCGTCTTGATCGAGGGACAGGACAGCATCGACGACCACTATCGATTTTGATTTAGCGCGTTTTCTATACCGATCAAGAGGGAGGTTTGGCATGCCAGCTTACTCTCCGTGAAGAACTCAGTGTTTCGCTTTATCAGCTTGCTCGTCATAGCGGTGGCGGCCAGTTTCTTCAGCGTATCGCGTCTGTTGCCCTCATTCGTGCTGATGGCAATCTCTTTGATCTTGTTGACGGCCAACTGAGATGCCCTCCTCAGGCCCTTGATAATGATCTGAGCGCTGACACCTTGCTCGACGTGATCTTTAACTTCCTTCAAAATCTCACCAGCAAGCACAACAACGGACGTCGTACCGTCCCCGACTTCTGCATCTTGTGATCGAGCAATGTCCACGAGGATTCTGGCTGCGGGATGCACGATATCCAGTAGCTAGCGATGGATGACATTAGTCTGAAGAGCTTGTAACGCGTCTTGGGAAAAAACAAAAAACCCTTCTCGAACCGCGGAGAGCTGGCCGAACCTTCATGACAGTAGCGCCGTCGTTGGTGATAGTTTGTTTGCCATTTTCGTCAACCATTAACAAATCCCCGCCATAGGGACCTAGTGTTGACTTGATGGTGGCCTGGACGGCGAGGCAGGCATTGATATTAGAGATGATTTGGCCCTTGCCCTGAGAAGTGTCGGTCCCTTTACGAGAAGATTGTTGCAATTAGCGACGAAGCAACCCTCTTAGCTAGCAGCATTGTCGTTGACTCAACACGTTTCGCGAAGCATCCATGTTGCGAAGCGACGAGGGGGTTTGCAGCGGGGCAGCTCACCTTCCTTGAGGACGATGATAGTAGGGGTCTGGCCTCCGAACGACATATTGGCTGAGATGTGGACGAGGTCGCTCGCTCGAAGCTCGACAAGGCGATTGAGTCGTGGTATTATACTGGCCGTGTCCCGCGATGAGTGGCAACGCTTTCGATAAGGAAAATCGTGTAAGTTGCAAACGTACTGGTGTGCTAGTTCCGTTCAAAGCTCCTGTCCAGAAAATTGTTGCCGCCAACAGCGAAGTGGGAGGTGCACGAACCAACCAGATTTGGGCCATCGACAAGGGTGCAGGCGCCAAAAGTTCCGTGGTTGGGTTTCTGCCGTGTTTGACCGCCGCCTGCACCGCAGAGAACTCGACATCGAGAGAGTTTGTGTCATTTGCAGCTATCTACCTAGCTTACCGGTTACCAGTAAGTGGCAAGACGTGAACAACGAACGGCAATGGCGAATACAATGGCCTCAAATATGGTCGGTAAGGGCGAGAGGCGAGACTGCAGGCGATCGGGTCGTAGGTGACTGAGAAGTCTGCAATCCGTAGAAGAGGCTCGGCATCATAGGCGCAAATCCGACTGCCTCTTACCAACCAACCGTCGTCATGGCCTCATTCCCAATGTACTGAAGACAAGCAAAAATTCACACTCTCTTGGTCTACGGGTTACCATAATGGTCCGCATGAACGGTAGTCGTGTCGCACTTTCGCAGCTACAAATAGTAGTGGTGCCTGGGATCATGGTGCAGTCGGGACAATTTGAAATAACACTAATGTACTTTCTAATGGCACCAATAGACAGAGCCGATAATTGCCACATCTACTAGACGTTTTAAACCCTCTACGAACTCGAACAGTTTATGACTAGAACACGGAGCCGGTGAAAAAACGTCATCTTTCACGCCACGCCAAGCAAGTTCGCCAGACTTCTCTCTAAGGTTACTCCTCAGTGCTCAAAACTTACCCCACAAACCGCCGGAAGAATTTTACGCTGAGAACCAAATCAGAAGTGTATCCGGAATTGAGTAACAGGATGCAAAAGCTGTTGCGCTGTGAGCTGCAACCATACCAGTCTTATGCATCAACTTGCCAGCTAGCCATTAAGCGAAGTTTTTATATCGTCTCTCACTGGCCTTTTGCCGTTACTTACTTCTCTCTCAACTATTGTCTTGAAGAAATGTGCAATTTCCGCCAGTGCAAGTTGCGGAGCACGGGAAACGTTAATCAGGTTGAATAATGACTGAGCATCAACTAACTGCTTCGCAATGACAGAGTCAGGCTGGCAAAATGTGCGGACTCGTATAGCTCGTGCGTTGATCTTCATTGCATGGAGAAGTCCAGAAATTTCCGCGGGGTTGCTTTGACGCCGTCCGTAAAAACTGAACTCGTTCAAATGGAGCGCGACCAACTCGAGTTGAGTTTCGAGGTCATAGCGAAAGCTGATGACTCTTGGGCGTCCACGCTGTATCCAAGAATCTGAAATTTTCTTAAGGTTGTCGGCAACTAGGTGGCCTTTTTCAAATTCAAAAACGAGATAGTCATTCAACGCGGACGTTAAATGGAACTCCAGCTCGCAGTACAAAAGGCTCTGCTCTCTCGCATCAAGTGATATGGCGAGCTGAGTACTTGTCAAGTCAGAGACATGCCCATTTTGTCGTCTGAAAGATGGATTGAGCTCCGCAGTCTAATTGGAGGTTAGCAAATGTTTTCCGATCATATAGCCCTGACCGTATGGTACTAGCATACCACGTCCTTTGCCATTCTCTTGATGCTGTCAATGAATGCGAATCGTTTGGATTGTGGTTTCTTCTCGAACTCAAAAGATCTCTCAGTACTTTCTAGCCAGCCATTACATCCAATCATTGTCTTTTCTCCCCTTTTTGTACTTGGATAACCTTGTCCGCGAAAATGTAGCGGCAACGGAGAATTCTGCGAACTTGGAGGGGGCATGGCGTTTGGATTCTGAGAAAACACTCTGGGGGCTAGATATGGAGAAGGGTCGCTTAGAAATGTTGACGAGATATGCGGCCAACCTTGATTATCGACAACATTTTGGGATTGTCTAGGTTTGTGCGCTAGACTTTGTTGTCTCTGGGGATACTTGGAAATCATGTCCGGAGTTGTAACATCTGCCCACGAACTGGACATTTCTTCCACGGTCTGGCGAACCGGCTGCCCTAGCTTTCTGCTACCAACTGGGCATTTTAAATTTGTAGATTTCTCGTAGTAGCTGCTGCTGCTCTCCGGTGTTACCAGATCTTGGACCTCTTGGTCTTCAGGAAAGACCGAGTTTTCTAGACATTTCGAACTGTACTCTGTTGAGCACATGGGATTCTGACCCGATGACACCGTTTTGATTGGAGATGGCGTAGTAAGGTTCCTTCTTTTGGCCAACGTGGTCTTACATTGCAGTACTTCATTCAGCAACTTATTTTCAACATGCTCTGGTATCTTGTCGACTGCAGGGTGCGAAGGCCGGACATTTTCGAAGACCGCAACTGGTAATACGTCACTCTCTGACCTATCGTTGTCTTTTAGAGGGCTTATGGACTTGGGGCCTAGAGCCCTTGTTTGCTTTTTGGGACTGTCGTCCACTCTATGAGAAATCCTTGGTTCAAGCTTAGATTTTTGAAAACAGTGCCACCAGCTGCTTCAGAAACTTACGCTTCAGTCAATTTATTCATTTGTCCTTCGGTCAGGTTCATACGTATGGTCAGTGGCTGCTGAATCCGACGTTTCACAGGCGATCCAGCCATGTGCACACGACCTGTGTTCGGTCGTGTCATCGACTCGGCCTGACCGACATGTCGAGATGGTTCTTCCTTCCGCTGATCTTGGTGAAACATTGAAATCGAAATGATGGGAATGGTGAAACAATGATGCGGATATTTGGCGCAGTCATTGACCAGGTCAGAACGTCAGAGGAGGGGGGCCGAAAGTTGAAATCGTGGATCAGATCATACGCAGTAATGGAGACACGGCAAGAGAGCGAGGAGCAAGTAAATGGCTTTTTTTTCTCTTTCGGTCAGACATGCATCCAGATTAGTCGACACCCGCAAGAAGCCCGAACATAATGGAAACAGTGTGAAATGTATGTTGTATGTGCCTACTGAGCCATTGTGATGACAGCGTTTGTGTTATTGAGCCTTGACAGGTCAGCCAGGTGGGCTGTAATACTTGCCAGTTGACAGCCGCCTTGCCACAATTTAACGGGTGCCTGCTTCGTCGTTGATGTCCACTTTGACACATTAAATGCCCAGGAGATCCCCTCCTTTGCGCATCCCAAAGAAGCTACCTACCTAAGGTTCGAGGGATAACCCACGATCCCTGTCATTGTAAGCGATCTCATGCACGCGTGAAGAGAGAGGAGGGCGCGATTGTCGATAAAAGGCGCACGGTACAAGGGTATAGGGGCCGTCATGTAAGATATAAGGCCCCCAAGCCCCGCGTCATGTGGTACAGGTAGTGGCCTAAGCAAGTCACTCACTGCAGAATACACGTAACAATAATCCCCATAATCTCCGTAATCATCATTATCTCCTGTAAGTCTCTCACGGCCGCTGCATATACTCCGTCCGCGGTTTCATGTCCGACATATGTAAGAGGTATGCAGCTTACCTGCACTCACCCAATACGCGCTGCTTGGAGGTGACCACGTCACGCGCCATGTTTCTGTCTCTCTCCTCTGGAGTCTGTCTTGCTTTGAAGATTGGGTGGTTGTACCAAACGCTCTTTCCCGCAGCGACAAGATGGCATGATTGGCTTGTGGGCGCCAAGTCCTGACTGCTTGCTTTCTTTCAGCTGCTGTCTGATTCTTCAAGTCCAACCGTCTCCGGTACCACACTGCATATATCTGGATACATCTCCCATAAAGTACAGGCCCTCGCCCTCCACTTCCCGGTCGATTTTGAAAAGATGATTGCGTTTCGACCATACCCAGACGGTCTCGTCTCTTTTCTTCATCTCTCCAGCTTGTCCTCTGACGTACAGAAAAGCTGAGACTTGAATCTTCATCTTCACTTTTACCAAAAAAAGAAAAAAACAACTCTGAAGATTCTCTATCCAAGCACTATGGCATCTCACGACACCCAAGGAGAAACATCGCATTTCTATGACATTGGTAGGCCTAAAAAAAAAAAAGAAAGAAAAAAAAACGAAGCGATTGATACAGCGCAAAACGGTCCCACTTTCATCTTTCAGGGGACAAATAGAGTCGACTGACACGCCGGGCTGCTAGTCATCGTGGGAGCTGGCCCTACTGGCTTAATGCTATCGAGCTGTTTGGCCAGATGGGGTTATCGCATCAAGCATATTGATGATCGACCAGAGCCCACCAGGACGGGACGGGCTGACGGGATACAGCCACGCTCGTTAGACCTTTTCCGAGTCATGGGACTTAAAGCTAAATTAATGGCCCACAAGCCAGCACGTTTGTATGAAGTCGCGTTTTGGAAGCCAGATACGCTTGGGGGTCATATCGTCCGGACTGGGACCTGGCCTACTTGTCCGAGTTTCATAGACGCGCGATATCCCTTCGCTATTGTTATGCATCAAGGCCACATAGAGAAAGTTCTTATCAATGATATAGAATCGAATGGTGTTCGGATCCAAAGACCCTGGACCGTGGAAGCATTTACCTCCGATGAGAACGACGACCCTGATTTTCCGGTGTGCATCACATTGAAGCACGTCGGAAGATCAGAGCTCGAGACGGTGAGAGCAAAATATCTGTTTGGAGGCGATGGCGCAAGGTCCTTCGTTCGGCAGCAACTCAACATCCGGATGAAATACATTGATCCTATTGAGCATTTTTGGGGCGTTATGGACGGTGTTGTCAACACAGACTTCCCCGACATTAGAGTTCGTGGCGTTGGCATGATTCTCAATCGTTCGAATCAATGGTTGCTGACAGGACTCATTTAGATGAAATGCACAATTCACAGTCAACATGGGTCAGTCATGGTCATTCCTAGGGAGGATAACATGGTTCGACTGTACATTCAACTTGAGACTCCGAAAGCACCTTGCTTCGATCAGCGGAACATAATAACGCAGCAGCAAGTTCAAGAAATGGCCAAGAAAATTCTACATCCCTATTCGATAGAATGGGAACGGGTTGAATGGTACTCGGTGTACCCAATCAGTCAAGGGATATCCGACAGGTACAGCCTAGATTTGCGAGTTTTTCTTGGTGGTGATGCATGCCACACCCATAGTGTAAGTCAAGTTCAGCTCGAATCCATTTGCAACCCAACAACTTTGGCCTACCCATTACTGACTAACCCAACCCACCACCCGTTGCTTCTATTCCCTTTCCCCTCCCTATTTTAATTTGGAGGGGAGGCGCGGGAAGAGAGCCGGGTGGGGAGCGGTTGGTGGTTTATATCAGCCTAAAGCAGGCCAAGGCATGAATATGGCATTTTTGGATGCACTGAATTTGGCATGGAAGATTCATGCAGTCGAGGGTGGTCTGGCCCATCGAAAGCTTCTCGAGACCTACGAATCAGAGAGAAGATGTGCTGCAGAGAGGCTACTGAACTTCGATAACCGTTATGCAAAGCTTTTTTCGCAACGGCAACCAGCCGCTTACGTAGTCGAAGCCGTCTCGAGTAATCGCTCAAAAAACCATTGCAACGAGAAGGACGACGAATTCGTCAAGACTTTCAAGGAGTCTTGCGAACTTACTAGCGGTCACGGGGTGTCATATCAACCGAACAATTTGAACTGGTCTCCGGGTCATCCAGCGACGTCGTCTCTCATGCATCCCGAAGGGACAACACTTCGAACGGGCCACATGTTTTTAAGCTCGAATGTGACGAGAGTAGTAGATGCGCATAGAGTTCATCTGGAGCAGGAAGTGCCATTGAATGGCTCATTCCGTATTTTCATCTTTGCCGGTAACCCGTCTGTTACGAAAATCGCACTGCGGGATCTCGAACATGGCCTTAGCCGCAAAGGGTCATTTTATTCGTCTTACATCAGACCAGACGTCGACACAGTCTCACATCACGAGCAACACAACCCTCATAGCTTATTTTTCACGATTTGTACGATTTTTGCTATGAAGAGATCAGAGATTGAGATATCAAATGAGCTACCTGGTCTGTTAGCTCGATATCGACATCATGTGTATGCAGATGATCGATGGGATTTTAGACTCCCCGACGCAAAAGCATCAGCTCACGCCAAGATGGGTTTTGATCAGACGAGAGGCGCTGTTGCCGTGGTCCGCCCGGATGGTTATGTCGGTGCAGCCATCGCCCTCGTGGAGGGCAATGGAACTATCGACGCCCTAAATGAATATTTCTCGGCATTCTGCACCAAAAAGCTGGCCAACACTGGCTCATCCTTATAAATCCTGGGCCTCGAGCCATAGCAGAAAATGCGTCCATTCTTTACTTTTAAAAGGTCAATAGTGAAGGGAAATGAAAATACATGACCAGTGGAGCAGCATTGGCTGCTCATACACGGGGAGTCCAAAGTGCGCGCGCACCCTTGCAGTTTATGTTCCTAAAGCTAGGAGTCAGAAGTGAAACATGGTTCATTGTTCTGTAGAAAGATGACGTTGACTTCACAAGTGATCCCCAGCCATTGTCGAAGAGCGGATCTACCCGTAGACCGCCTTAATTGTTCCACAACGGAGACGACAAATTCTCAAGATAACCATATTGTTATGATATAGGGCTACCATAGCATCTGGGATTTCTCTTGAGAGTTTAAAGTACGATCGACTCTCTCCAACTTCAATATCAAGTTATACTTTATATTTGGCACTGTGAAAAAGAGCAGTCTTTTTCTAGGGCATTTGCGTGCTTATTCGTGCGTGAACACTAGTGACGCCATCGAAGCCACGGTATTATTCCAAGCAGAAAACCTTCAATCACGCACAACGACTACGCAAACATGCAGCAACAGACTTTTGATCATGTAGCAGTGGCTCAGCGCCAAGCGAAAAGTACCTGCAAAATACTTGGAGGATTTTCGCGACTTTTTCCCTCGGTTATCACCTTCATCAATCGCGACCGATTGGTGACTATACTTCTTCCGGTTTAGGCTTAGTTGTTGCTGTATGATCGAAAATCCCTCCTCGCGTATTTACGTACTCGTGCACCGCTGGTCTGGTGGGGCCATGAACAGGGGTGTGGGGCTGTCGCCCAAGGCACCTGGAGACTTGTCTCCGAGGTTCTGCCAGCCCTGAGCTCCCTGAAACCTCCACTGAAGCTCGGCGAAGTTGCATCGCCAACCATCGCCAACAGCGTCTCTCTTCAGTGAGCTCGGAGCCTTTATGCCAGCGATGCTCACCCAGCGGCACCTTCCTCACTTGGTGCTATGATTTTCTCTGGGACTAAACCAACTTGAGATCCTCATGCACGCGTCGACGCGACTTGTGATTCGAATTCGCTTGTCCATACGAGTCGAGTATCAACGCGTCTCTCATTGTTGTCTCCTCATCTCTTTCTTTCCCCTTTCATGAGCATATGACAGTTTGTGAAGCAACTACAGTAAGACCAACAACTTTGTCGTCTTTTCTCTTGCACCTGCTCAAGTTCCTTGATTTTCATACAAATTGCACATCTCGCATCTTGGTATTACCTGCCCTCTGCAGAAAAATTGTTTGTTTCGTTGCAGGCAAGCCTCACGATTTCCATCACTCTTCGTATCTTCTGCCACTGCTTCGGTAGTTGCGATCATCACTACAAGATGGCTCCTCATTCAGTCGGTTGGATTTTCTCTTTTTCCGTCCTTCCTTCCCTAGCTTTTAGGCGTTTGCTTAATTTCACCCAACAAACCTTGGATGCTGTCTCTGGCGGTCGCCAAGTCGACGGCCAGGGCTCTTCTGGGGGCGAGGTCACGGACTTCGGTTCAGAAAATCTTGAAACGGAACGTTCTGGTGGTCTTACAGACCGCAATCATGATGCCAGTCGAGACCTGGTATCCACCACTGTCAACGAGGGCGATGCGGTCGATTCGACTCCAGAGATTCTGTCTTCTCGAAATTCTATCCCCACTCAAGATGTCACTGAAGCTCGCCTGGTCAATGAACCGGAGACTTTGGGACTTCAGACTCGTTCTTTTGATGATTCACAAATTTATCCGGCCTACTGCCACTTGATCAAATGCGCTAACCGACCACGCAACCCCAGTCGCCCTTGGCTCCCACGTTTTCCAAAGATCAGGAACCGACCACCTGCGCGGGCATGCAGTAATATACCATCTCAGGAGCTGAATAAACGGCCAAGATCGAAAAGCTTTCCGAAGCAACGTTTTCTCATCGACACGACCTATCCGATACCTCGAAGGCCCGACCCAGAGCAAGTCGAGATTGAAAACGCCTTGTTCTTTTCGCGTTTAGTACGACTGCCGATCGTTTCGCTTCCCACGCTCGCAGCAACCCGTCGACCTGCTCCAAATAATGTGCCTCTTTTTGCCGAGATCAATGCAATCCGCACAAAAAAGCGCCCAGCACAAGATTCTGAGATTGATTTGGTTGCTGCATCGTACTGTGCTCGGGACGAGAATCTCCCATCTCGCGTCACTCTATTTCGCAGCCCGATTACACCAGATTCGGAGCTTGAGTATCAAGCAAAGTCTCAGGTATGTAAAATTTTGCCCTTTGTTCCGTACTTCAGGGTAGACTTACGGCTCTGCAGCAGCAAGACATGTTGGACTTGCAGCCTGTGTCCGGGGCCATCACCGGGATGATGTCCAATGTCTTCTCAACTTTGTCAGATCTTGGGGATAGGTTCCGTCGTTATCGTACGTCAATGCTCACACTTATGTTTCCTCGAGTTTCGTTGAGGCTCCTCCAACCATCATTCATTGTGCTGGCATTGCTAATGTTCATCACAGTGTACAATCAGCCTTACGCTGTTTCTGAAACGAAGTCATATGTCGCCGTTCGTGCGTCAAAGGAGCTTCATGTTGCTTCTAAACGACGCAAAATCGTCTCGGCTGAATCCGACTTCGAGTGGTTGGATCGTGATGGGCTCAATCTGCTTATGCAGCGTTATCATCACTTACGAGACTGCTTCCAGAAAACCTGCACTATTGTGGACGAGTGCCCATCACGCGCACAAATCAACAAGATCCTCAGGCCGCTACTTTCAGTTCTGGCAGACAACGACGACGATCTTAGAAAACTTGACGCTGGTGTGGAGGGATGGGATCTATCTGCCTTGTACCTGCTTCTTTGTCAGCGGATGTTCGCCTTCTTGGATGGCATATATGAGATTGGCAGCTTTATCAGAGTCAAGGACAAGAACGCCATAGTCCCTCGAACTTTCCAATACACCCTCAGCAACGAGCATCTCCAAACGGTCATTCGAACCAAGAATTTCACGTCAGCTCCTGATCTGGTACCCGTCCTACGCAGCATTTTGGCAGAGGGCGGTGATGAGTTTGATGAATACCCTTTACCTATTGACGTCATAGGGTATGTTGCCTTGGACATGAGAGCAGTGGAAACCAATATCATGATTCCCAGCTACATCAGGTTCAACTACTTTCATCAAAAATTGATTGAAGAGTTCTTGCCCCAGCATTTGAGGACCGAGTCATTTGATAGAGTCCCGGGAACTTATCCCAAGGGGCCAACTACAGCATTAGCGTCATGCGACGCAACCGGAGCCACTGAGAGTGACAAGCCCTATATGGCGTGTGCAGACTCACCGTCGTCCCCACCACCACGCATCGCAAAGGCAGATCACACCAAGACTGGATATTTGAGAGCTAGCCTCCTTGCCGAAGAAACATCTGAACTCACATCCTCAGGTTTTAGATCCAGGTTTCATGGTCGGGACGACACTTATGAAGCCATAAAGAAGTCATACATCACTGATTTTGTGGCAAAGCAACCTCTGAAAGACCATGAGATTCGCTCGGTGAAGTCCATTCTCAAAGATCGCAAGGCGCCTAAGCGTCTGACCATGCGACTTGCTCCAAAGTCTGTTCGCTTCACTGAAAGTACTCTTTCCCCAAGACAGCGAGGCCACTTGGGATTGGATGTCCCGAAACTCCGTCCTGGGAATGAAGAATCAATGGAGATTGATTCTTCGGATTGCAATGGACCCCTTCAGAGAGGCCAAGCCGAAGCAGCATCTCAGCTGGACATTGGTTATCGAGGGCCCGAATCTTCGCGATCAACACATGATGCCGATGGTGTGAAATTTATTTTCCCCAGGAGCAGACCGGTCCTGCCTCTGAAGCGCGACAATGACGGGATGGATCCGTCTGCCGCCATTGATAAACTCTTCTCTCTACCTTCGATTCAATTACTAGCTATCAGCGATGACATGAAGGCAGGTATTGCACTGAAGAAAGAAAGAGAGGCTCACAAAATCGCTGAGGAAGAGAAGAGACGGGCTGAAGAGTGCGCCCGGAAGGAACGCGAGGAGAGACTCGCCAGATCTGGTGGTCTACGCATTCCAGATCAGCCACTCGTCTCACCCCTCAGCTCGGATTGGCTTTCTCGAGCACATGCGACCCTGCGTGCAAGTGCTTCGACTACCTTGGCCACCACGGCAGAAGGTGTCGAATTGAGGCGACACGATTTCGCCAAGGTTGTGCCGCCCACTGAATGGCTCAATGATGAAATTGTCAATGGGTCCCTCAACTGGCTCGATCAATTTGTCAACATGGCCGCCGGTATTAAGGATACCAAAAAAAATACACGCAAGTGCCTCGCTATGTCATCTTTCTTCTTCAAGCGTCTGCAGGAGCAAGGCGTGACCCGAACGCAGAGGACGCTCCGTCGCTATGGAGTCGAGAAGAAGAACCTTCTCGACATCGATACAATTTTGCTTCCGATTTGTGAGCACTCACATTGGACTCTAATCGTCGTTAGGCCGAGCAAGAGAACTATAGCACACATGGATTCCCTGAATCCAAGAGGATCACAGCAGTATATCGACCTGGGTCTTGCGTGGCTGAAGGACATGTTGGATGAAAATTATGTCGACAGCGAGTGGAAAGTTGTGCGCCACGAGGCTCCGAAACAAACGAATGGATACGATTGCGGTGTTCATACTGTCACGAATGGCATGTGTGTCGCGCTGGGCCTCAATCCGATTGACTGTTACACCGCAGAAGATATGCCGCGCCAGCGGCTCAGAATTGCCTCCATGCTACTGAATGGAGGCTTCAAGGGAGACTTTGATCTCCGTCTTTACTAAGTCGCCCTTTCAGTACCAAAATACCAGCAAGCCCCTTGGAAAGTCGCGCTGGTTCACATTTCACGATTCCCCGCTTCTTAATAACTTTTGTCCGTTTTTTTTTTCCCTAGAACTCTTTTTGTCTTTTTTCTCCTGTTTGGTTTGTGTCATGATCTGCATTAGCGCGGCGTGGCTTTGAGTTTATTCGTGCATCAGTTTGATTAACAAAAATGGGGGGTGAGGAATGCATTGGCTATGTCGGAAGAATGGTGTCTCATGAAGTTCATCAGGAAGGGAGTTGAAATTACAGTTTTATGACAAGGGAGGATTCAATTACAGTTTTATGATAGGAGGGGATTCGAAAGTCCATCGCTAAGGAATTGCATATTTTAAGGATTGGATAGAGGTTAGAAGACGGAGGAATACGGGCGCATCTTCAGATCCTCGATTCTGAGAAGAGCAACGCGGCGTGTGTTCAAGAGTATTTGTATATATACACACGTCAATCAAGACTTGCGGGTTGCCAGAACAGACGGCCCTAGATGATACTTCTCGTGACTGGTAAAGATCAATGTGCTATGCGAACTACAACGCCCTCGGTCTCACGAGCTAGCCATTGCCGGTTGGAGAACAAAGACTCATTTTGAAAAGGCGGCGTTTTATCAGCAGCGGTGTGCTATACGGGCAGCAACGCTGACTTTTTTACTTGTAGTATGGTACCTGCAGTGGTTCAGGGTCCGCTGCCAAGTGAGGCGGTCGCACGAATACTATTACTTGATGAAAACGACACATAAATGTCCGGTACACAGCCTTATTCCTGGGTCCTTGGCTGATCCGAGTACCTGGTACCTATCAAGGTGTAAGAAGTTCCATCACGCCGAGATACTCCAGATTGCAAAAGCAGCGCCTATTTGACGAGCACCCCATGGCTGGTCAGATGGACATCGACCTTCCACGTTTAGCAGGTGTCAGCGTCGACTCCACGACTCAGTCGCAATACAGCTCCATTTACGGTTAATGAGGTCTGGGATGTCGAGACTCGACACATGGCCAGATGATCAAACAACCAGATAATCTCATAACTCAACAACTCGACTACCAAAAGATTAGACAACCAGTCAACTAGACGACCAGATGACCCAATCAGTCCAACTGGAATGCCGTCCTTGGATCAGTTTTCGCCGCGGCAGGACCGGTTCACCAGCTCATGTGTCTGTCGATTTCATATCGCGTCTCAAGCAAGGCTGTCACGCGGTCGAAATTACCAAACAATGGTTAACAGACTTTTTGCATTGTCACAGCACTTTGTTCTCATGATGACTTCAAATTCCACGACTTCAGCCACACCACTTACAAGGCCGGCGAACCAGCAGGTTCCAAGCCAATTCCGCTGCGTATAACGAGAACTTTCTGCAGCGCGGTTGTGTTTGGTTTGGGAATTCTTCTCTTGTCATCTGCATAAATAGGGCCTGTCGTTTCTCGTGAGAAAAAAAAAAGGTCGTTATTGTCAAAGTCTTTGGCCAGTATACTGAGTGAACTTGCCTCTTTCTTTTGAGAACTGATAATCCGTCGCTCGACTTTCAACACGAACGGCTAACTACAAATTTCCGGGCAACTATTATAGCTTGTGAAAGATGCTGTCATTAGTCTCTCGAGCTATAACGCTTATTGTCTCCCTGCATGCCACTGTTGGGCTTTCTACTTCGATTACAGCATTTGAAAATGGTTTGGCGAAACGTGCCGGTGAATATGTAAACTCTGTATACTTTACGAATTGGTAGGTCTTTGCGGCTCCGTGCCTACCATCGTCTTTTCTAGAAGCGCCTTGGCAAAGTTTGAGCCGGAATTAATGAGCTCGTCCACAGGGGTATCTACGGCAGAAGTTTCCAGCCAGCGGATTTGCCTGTCTCACATGTATCCCACGTCCTATATTCCTTCATGAATCTTGGGGCCGAAGGCAATATGTAAGCGGAGCTTTGAAAATACAATCTTGCCACGATTTTGTTCCGTCTTAACAAATATGCATGAGTTTTATATAGCTTCTCTGGTGATCGCTATGCGGATTTGGAGAAACACTATGCGAATGATTGTAAGTCGATCTGCGAGCGTCAATGTTTTTTCTTTTTTTTTTTTTGTATTTCAATGTTTTTCTACTGAACGACGCCCTGTGATTTTGGGATTTTCCACCAGCCTGGAATGACGTGGGAAACAACGTATATGGTTGCGTCAAGCAGCTGTTCTTGTTAAAGAAGGCCAATCGAAAACTCAAGGTCATATTGTCAATCGGAGGTTGGACTTGGTCCACCAACTTTCCTGCTGCGGCCTCTACGGCAGCCGGTCGATCCAAATTCGCCAAGTCAGCGGTGACGTTTATGAAAGACTGGGGATTTGATGGAATCGACGTCGACTGGGAGTACCCAGCCGATGACACCCAAGCTACCAACATGGTGCTACTACTTCGCACAATCCGCGCCGAGCTTGACGCTTACGCTGCCCATGCAGCACCTGGTTACCACTTTCAACTTTCGATTGCTGCTCCAGCTGGCCCAGACAATTACAAGAAGTTGCACCTGGCTAGTCTTGGCGAGATCCTGGACTACGTGAATATCATGGCTTACGACTTTGCTGGCTCTTGGAGCAAGTACACTGGCCACGACGCGAACCTATACTCTGCTCCTGGCAACCCAAGTGCTACCCCATTTAACACGGACGATGCTGTGGAAGCGTATATGCAAGGCGGTGTTCCGGCACACAAAATCGTTCTCGGTATGCCGATCTATGGGCGGTCTTTCCAGAACACGGATGGCATTGGAAAGCCCTACTCCGGTCTTGGGAGCGGCAGCTGGGAAAACGGAGTCTGGGATTATAAAGCACTTCCAAAGGCTGGCGCAACTGTCCATTACGACAGCGTGGCCAGAGGTTATTTCAGCTACGATAACAGCACAAAGGAGCTGATTTCTTTTGATACGCCGTCGATGATCAAGGAAAAGGTCAAGTATCTCAAGGAAAAGGGCATGGGTGGCAGCATGTTCTGGGAAGCCTCTGCAGATCGCAAAGGGTCCGACTCACTTATTGGGACGAGCTTCTCTTCACTTGGTGGCCTTGACTCTACGGAAAACTTGCTCGACTATCCTGCTTCTCAGTATAAAAACATTCGGGAGAAGATGGTTTAGTTCTCAGCCGCAGTCTTTAGTCCAAAAGGAAAGCAGATGAGGAATTCCCACCTCGCCATAGTGCGCTCTGTTCTCTCTTACGACATTTGTCTCCTGTTGAATTATTCACGGCAAATGTGGGATCAGCGACAACAAAGTCGTGCTCAGTTCAATGACGTCCGGAACTTTGTTTTGGTCTAGTATATCTATATATATATATATATATGTATGTATATTTGCTCCCATTGGTGATGGAACCAGAGGCGGAGCCGCTTGGTTACAACTCATGTGTAGTGAGTACATGCAATAGATCGTTCACGCGCTAGTATTCGTCAACTGTTGTTAGTGACAGCCATCCATGATGGTAGATCAAAAACTGAAGATCTTGTGAAGCTGTGAAAGGCGTTGAAGACTGCCTGTGTACCTGATTAGTCTAAATATCTATGTACTTAGGAAGCTCGAACTCTTCACGTGGAATAAGCACCACCATACTCACTTACTACTAAGCAAGTACCTATGTGCCTATCTACTTGGGTACCCATCCGGGGAATGGTGCAACAAGAGCCATGCTGTCTGATAGGGTTCATTTCAGAAATATCCTCTTTGATAAAATGTGCCGTATTGTCAAAGAGACTATACGTGGTTTTGGGAAGGTGCGACGCGAATGGGCCCCTATGCAAGTGCACATCTCCCCCCCGCCCTTCGATATGGCAAGGAGTACCAGACACCAAAGCAGTTCATGCTCCAGAACATGCATTAGTAAAGCACCGACGGGATTAATTTTACTTTGCATGGGCTGACGAAGCTTCACACTTTTCTTTTCCCCATTTCTCCTTTGCCATTTTATCATTTAGGTGCAGTTTTGAATTATTCCAGTAATTATAATATCTGACTGAATGCGAGTAAGTTCATTTACAACTTTTGCTTCACCGAATTCTGTCGATGTTGTGAGACTCGATGCTGTCACCTCAGTGGAACAAAACTTTCTTAGGACTAGTGACCTCTTTTCTTTTTTTTTCCTTTCGTCTTCTAATACCCTTCTCGAAGGCAGGCCTCCTCGCGGCACGATACTGCTCCATTTTCCCGACTGACCGGTTGACCTTTCAGCCAGCTTAAGCGATCGCTAGGTCGAATCGAATAACTTCAGATCACTCAGCATGATGCACCAAAGAGAAGGAATTCGTGCCTCAGATTACTTTTAACTGATTCCAAACCAAATTCGCGAACTCTCCTAGGCCGCCATTATAGATAACGAGACAAACAATGAATACATTAGAAAACAATCTCTCTATTAGCCCCGAGGCCACAGAACATCCATATTCTCAGGCAAATCCCAGGTTCCGGTATCCTCCTTCCGTGGCCACACTCCCCCAAGGTGAGTTTGAAGTCAAGTCTTACTGCAGCATTTGACCTTCTGCGCTGACATGTGATTTACAGTTTCTGTGCGACTGTCTGATATCGATGCTGGAAGAACAATGGATCCTACCACGTTCTTGTCATGCTTCAGGCTGGATTGGTCTCTTTCACTGAAGCCAATCGAAGGGCGCAAGAATATCAAGTGTTCGGACTGCAACAGAGTTCTGAAAAAGACACTGTCTCGATTCGACAGATATGTGTCATTCCGAGACTACTCAGAGCCATGTTCCCAGCGCTTTCGCACTAGTCAGGAATCCCATAGAACAGTTCAGGCTGAGAGCAGGGCATACTTTGGAGCATCTCACAACGGAGGAAGCCCTCGTTCAAGTCAGACGCTGCTCGAGGTTCCCTCGTCGTCCACTTCTCTGCTCTTACCAAGCATTGAGCTGAATGCTATGATCAGTAAGATTTGACTCCAAAATATTCTGGATTCAAGATTGTACTAATAAGAGGCGTCGTGTGAAGCGAGCCTGCAACTTTTTTCGAACATATCTGTACCAGCCGTAGCGCCATTCTCAAACTTGTCGCCCTTTTCTCTTTCACAGATATCCTTAGGACGTAACATGGAAGCGGACTCAACAAGGGTTCGCACGTCACCCAGTATTTTACTAGCGTTGCACAGTCAAGCCAAGCGTGGTAGTTCGAAATGTGGCCACAACACTATCGCCATAGCTCTCGGAATAAATGTATTCCGCAGGATTTTGGAATCTAGTTTACCCAACTTTGGTCTACACGGAGCCACTTTGCTGGGTGGTTTTGCACCCGAGGTTCTCTCTTCCACACTTAGTACCCGATGCAATAGTGGCCCGGCTGCTCTGGCAAAGGTTTCCGGTACACAGTATACTTTCTTCATGGGATTTCGAAATTTACACAGCTGACAGAAATTTTCAAGGCAGAAAACAAGGCACTGGCTCACGCTCGTTACCAGCAGCACCATTCAAGTAAGCATCTACGTGCGACTGGGTTGTATTGTGTATTTGATACTGAGACATAGATTAGGGTCTTGGACGCGCCGAATCTGCGAGATGACTTCTATTGTTCAGTTCTCGCATACTCGCCGAGCTTGCAGACTCTTGCAGTTGGGCTGGGCAATATTGTTTACACGTGGTCAGATAAAGACGGCGTCCACGCAATCAATGGTGTTCAACAAGAAGGTGTGTAGGTCACATCACTGTCGTTCTCCTCCTTAGAAGGGGGCAGGAACCTACTTGCTACAGGAAGATCTGATGGCTCCTTCGTCATCATGTCGCTCGTAGAGTCAGCGCCAAGGTTCGAAATCCAGCAGCCGCGTGCTGTGGCTTGTCTAAGCTGGCGTCCCCGCGCCGTCCTTCGGTTTTCGAGCAAGCCCTGCAGTTCAAATGTCCTGGTACCTACAGAGGACCTCATCGTTGGAGATGAATGTGGCGAGCTGTACTATTACTTGGTTGAGTGGCCCGAAAACGGAAGCCATCGATGGCCTGGATCCGTAACCTTGATTGTCAGAATTGGTTTACACAACCAGCAGATATGTGGCCTGGCATGGTCGAGCAATGGCGACATGTTCGCCTCCGGGGCCAATGACAACTTATGTGTCCTTTTTGAAGTAAATAAAATTCTATCATTGGAGCATCTCGGTATCAGGCCAGATACTCAAGGCAGCGTTGACGTGTCCACGAGAGACGGGCCACATCAGCAGCCTCAAGCCCGACTGCCTACTAGCAGTGGTCAATTGCTTTATAGAAGATTTGATAGACAAGGTTCCCATGACTCTCTCCCGGGAGCACAACCTGAGATTATCAGAATCCTTCCCGACAGTGTGCGGCGATTAACTTTGGGCTGCGAGCTTCAATTATAGGCTCATCAAGCTGCAGTCAAAGCCATAGCGTTTTGTCCCTGGCTCGAAGGGCTTCTAGCAACTGGTGGTGGCTCGAACGACAAGTGCATTCATTTCTTTCATACGACTTCTGGCTCGTTGCTTGCCTCAATTGCTGTGGCAGCTCAGGTTACGTCTCTGGTTTGGTCAAATACCAAACGAGAAATAGCTGCAACATTTGGATATGCCCATCCAGAGCATCCTTACCGGATTGCGGTTTTCAGTTGGCCTGAATGCTCCCAAATTGCAGCCATTCCCTGGGAGGAAGATTTGCGTGCGCTGCATGCTGTTGCTTACCCTTGCGTGCTTCGACAAAGAAAGACTGTGAGGACTAGCACGAAGATTATTAACGAGTGCATCATAGTGGCATCCAGTGACGAAACTGTCAAGTTTCACGAAGTGTGGTCTAAAGAAGGAGTCCGAGCGGTCACCAGACCCAGTATGTTCGGTGGC
This sequence comes from Claviceps pusilla, assembly GCA_018360225.1. Taxonomy (NCBI): domain Eukaryota; kingdom Fungi; phylum Ascomycota; class Sordariomycetes; order Hypocreales; family Clavicipitaceae; genus Claviceps; species Claviceps pusilla. Next base: position 27,028 of record SRPW01000016.1, on the reverse strand, counting down.
AGCGATATCTTGGAGGACCTGCAGGGAATCATCAAGGAGGGGGATATTATACGCTGAGATAGTGGTTTTGTTCCTTGTTCCTTGTTCCTTCTTCGTTGCGTTGCTGGCCTGGTTTTCTCGACAGTCTTGGGACCTGTATCATTCTGTCATCAATCATACACATAACCTAGCCCACAACTGAACCCCTCTGGGGGCTTAAGGGCGCATCAGAGGCGGGCTTCATTATTTTAGTACGTCTGTTCTGCACATCTTCAACGGGCGACACTGAGCTCAAAACGAGTTTGGTTAAAATTACAAAGACAATTACAAGAACAATGAAACATCCTACAGAACGCCTGGCTATGCAATGAATTTCGAAGCCTATCCGTGGGCCCCCTGAATCGTCGTGATTGAGAATGATCTAAATCATTTGAGGATTGCGATCAGTAGAACAAGTATAATGATGAGCACGATGATGGTGGTCATTTGCTTGTTCTCTCCAGCGCCTTTACTTACTTTGCCGAGCACGGATTTGGCTCGGTCCAAACGACTTTGGTGTCTATCGACGACGGTGTCCATTTCATCTAGCAGAGCAACGTGGTTGTCCAATTCGTCACCAATTTGCATGCTAATCTCTCTCTGGCGGCCAATTGACTCTCCAAGTCGATCAAGTTGCTCATCCTGGTCTTCAATAATGCGTGCGTGGTACTGTTGAAGCTGTTGATTCGTCATTTCTCGAGCTTGGTCGTGATAATCCGCCGGTTGTGACGTGGGATCATCCCGGTAGGATCCGAACAACTCTTCAGACGATGAGAATGGGGTGTCGCTGAATCGAACAGTTTTGGATCTCCTCGACGATGCATGTAAGGCGTCTTCGGCAATTACGCTTGGACTCGTACTTCTTGCAGCGGGCGCGGCGGCAGGGTTATGGAAGCCGTGAAACTCTGTCATCAGGTCGCTGAGTTTTTGCTCCAACTCCGAGAGCGATTCCGCGAGATTCATAGCCAGTCTGAAAAAAGGGGGATCATGTCAGCAAAGCTGTGACCGCCACGAGGCAGAACAAGCAGCAGTCTTAATTTTGAGGTCGTCGTACTCTTCGTGCCCGTCCTGCTCATGCCGGCTTTTCTCTTGTCTTAACGAAGCCAGTCCTGTGCGGAGCTGATCTAGCGAGCGCGAGATATGTCCATCGTGAGTGTCGTCATCGAGATTAAGACTCGTCGCGCGTTGACGCTCAAGCAGCGAAAGTTTGATGTGATCCGCCAACAGAAAGAGTTGGCTGTGCTTAGCCATGACGGAATTGACCTATGTAGGAGACAAGCGCAAGGTCCAAGTCGTAGAAGCTTCGCTGCAGAACTAGTAAGGAAGAAGCCGGCCGAATCAACTTCAACATTGGTTCTTTCCAACATGTGCAAAAGGTCGTGCCAAAGGTCGAAAGAGCCGCAGTCAACGTGGGAACCCGTGCCGCGGCCCCACCATTGTTCGTGCTTATCACGATTCACCAGTGCAGGCCCATGAGCGAGCCGAGAAGAGTGATTAGAATACCCGGAGACCTACTTAGTGTTTTCCACAAAGTAGGCCACAAAAATAGGGACAGCTATATTATTATAAAAAAACGCATTACATTATATAATGTGTCGGCCCAAAACCAAACACCCTAAAAACGTCAGTGCAAGCTATGCGCAGTAAAAGTACGTACTAACTTATTTTTAAGTTACCTTTAATAAAGTAAGGTAAGATAATTTATTATTTTTTAACTAATTAGCTATATAACAGCTATAGTATTTAGCTATATTATCTTATAATACTATAACTAAAATTCAGTGTTAAAATAATAGGGTTATTTATGGAGGATTCCTCACTATTAATGCTATAATTATAGGAGTAATAGAAGCACTTAATAGAGGGCTTTGCAAGCTAGCAAAGCTGGTGCAAGCCAGTGGGCGCGCGCGCAGCCCACCCTTAAGGTCACGTGTGTGTGGCAGGGCTTGCAGCTGCAAGAGCCTTATAAATTTTCACTAGTAGATAAACTGGGCCGGTACAAACTATAGCCTTCTTGGTATTAAGAGGACGTCTATTATATTTATCCTACGTAGTTGCCCCTACATTCTAAGGAACTAGCTTAATAAATACGTAAGTTAGTAATATATTAGTTTTCTCAAAAATTTAAATATATTTATTTATAAAACGTTAGTGATATAATATACTTACCTTTAAGCTATTATGTTATCCCCTTAATGCCGAGAAGGCTACATTTTTATAAAGACCCACTTTATCCACTAGTGAAAACATTTACATTGAGGGTACTTTACGCACTATACTAATTTATACTATAATAAAAGTCCTAGTAATGCTTTAATTTATAAAGAGATATATTATATATTTTATAACTTTACTTTAAAAGATTCTATGTTTTTTATTAATTAAAGGCCTTACTACTAAGCTTATTTAATAGCATTAAATTCCTTATTTAATTAATTCTATAACCTTTACATACTAAGTAAAGTAAATTTTTTTCTTTAATAAATATTTTTATTTTATAAAATAGGTATAAATTTATTACTAACTTAATTATACTACTAAGAGTTATTAGTTTTTATATAAGCCTTATGAAGACTATTAACTAACTATTACTATTAATCAACTTACTACATATATACCTTTTAAATATAATTACTATAAAGTTATAAAAAAAGTTATTGTTATAGACTAGCCTAGAGGCTACTACAATCTAGCGTTAATAAAATATATTATTACTCTTAAGAAAAAAGGAGAAAAAAAAAGATTCTTTTATAGCTTTTTTAATATTATTTCTTTATAAGTGCCTTAAATAGGCCTATTTAGGCTACTTAAGGTAAGTATATTATAGCTATTATACTTACTTTACTTATCTTTTTTTATTTCTTTAAGAATTTAAGCTTTTAGCTTAAATTTATTATATAGCCCTTTTTTTACTTATATATTAAAGCTAAGTAATTATTAAAATAGTTTTATACTAACCCTTAGCTAATTATATTCTTCTTTTTAATAATAGCTATTTTATTATTTTTATATATAGTTATATACTACTATATATATATAGCTATTATTATTATATATATTAATTATAATAGGTTTATTAGTATATTTATATATTTATATACTTATATTATATTATTATATATATATATATATATTATTATTATTATAAGTTTATTATTATTATAAGCTATATTTAGTTTATTACTTTATAAATATTATTTTATTAATTAGTTATATTTATTTTTAAGTTAGTTAGCTAACTTATATTATTAATATTAATATTTTAATAAAAGCTTTATAAAATTTTATAAAAATCTTTATTATTATATATTAAAAGTTTCTTTTTAGCTTATTTTTATATATTTATATATTTTTTTATATATATATTTATTTTTAATTCTTTATTATACATAATTATATTTTTACTATATTTATTTTATTATTTAACTTATTTTTACCTTAAAACTTATTTATATTAATTTAGCTTTTATTTATAAACTTATTTTATTATTAAAAAAAAGTAATTAAATAACTAATATAATTAGCTATATAAAGTATTTAGTATAAAAAAGATATAAATATTAATAAGAATATAAATAGTTTAGTAATAAAATATAAGTATATTAATATTAATATAAATAAGTATTAAAAAGATTATATTTAAAGAAAAAAAAGCTAATAAAAATTATTTTTAATAAAGGCTTAATATATAATAAATAATAATATATAATATAAAAATAATATAATATTAAAAAATAAAAAGCTAATATTATTAACTTATTAAAGAAAAGTTTAAAATATATTAAAAATATAATAAGCACTAAAGGTAATAATAAAGAAATAATAATCATAATATATAAGTTATAAGTAATAAGTTTTAAATCTTATATTATATTAATAATAACTAAAGTAATAATATATATAAGTAAGAAAATAAATATTATAAATAAAAATAATATAATTATAATAGTTTTAAATATAAAACTATTAAATAAAAATATAATAAATATAAATAAAAAACTAGTAATTAAAGTAATTAAAGTAATATAATATACTTAAGTAATAATATAAATACTATAAAATATATTTATAAGTTATTTAAAGAATATTATTTATATAGGTTTTTTATCTCTATATTTAAGGCTATAAAGAAATATACTTTATTTAATAATAATTTTTATTTCTTAAAAAATATAATATAAATTAGTATTTATAATATAAAAATATAGCTTTTAAATATATTTTTTTTATATTAATAAGTATAATATATTTTTATTTTAATTAAGTAATAGTAATTAAATTTATTATATAATATATTTTTTTAATAAAGTAAATATAAATATTTTTTAAAGTAATATGAAATAATATTAAATATTTTATTATTTAAGTTATTTTTTAAAATATAATTATTAAAATAATTAAAAAAAAAGTAAAAAAAAGGAATTAAAGCTTTAATAATAATAGCTATAATTTTTTTTAAAGTTAATTATTTTTTATTATAATTTAAAAAAAAATATTAAAAAATTATATTATATTAAAAAATATTTTCTTTTACTTTATTATTAATAATAATATAAGTAGTATATTTTTTAAACTTATTAAAATCTATAAAACTTTTTATATTAATTAGTATTACTTTTAATATTACTTTTACTATAAAATAAGCTTTTTTAAAGCTAGTAATAATAGTATTAGAATATTTATTATTTTTAATTTTATACCTTTTATATTTTTTACTAATAATACTAAAATTATAAATATTTTATTTAATAATAAATTAAGTTTACTTTATTTTTTTTATATTAGCTTTATTATTAAGCTTTTAAATATTTTTTTTAGCTTTTTTTAGTAATTTGTTATATTTAAAACACTTATATTTATAAAGTATTAATAGCTATAATAAAATATATTTAAAAAAAATAATAAAAGTAAGGTAATTAAGCTAAATTCTTTATAGGTTTATATTAATACTTAAAAGTAAGTAAATTATATATATAATAAAATAAATACTTTTAAAGGTTATATATATAATATTAAAAATTTAGCTTTAAAATAGCTTATTATATATTTATATATCTCTTTATTATAACTTAAAATATATTAATACTTTAATATTAATAAAGTCTTTTAATAGTTTTTAAATAAGCTATATATAGCTTATTTATTTAATTAAAATATTATATTTATTTTTTTACCTTTTAATATTATATATAGCTAATATATTTTTTATTATATATTTATATAAGTTTAAACCTTTATTTTTTAATATTAATATTAAGCTTAGTTTAAAATTAATTAATATTTATAATAATAATAAGTTAATTATTATATACTTTAAAAAATTAATATAAAAAATTAAGTAAATATTATATAAAATATTTAAATAAATTATAAAAAATATAAATATTTTAAGAACCTTATATTTAGCTATAATTTAATTTAGGTTTTAATATAGATACTTTATTTCAATATATTATAAGCTAAGTTATATTATATTTTTAATATAAAAAACCTTAATTAGTTAATAAAACTTATTTATTATATTTTATTAGTATTATTAAGTAAAATTTATAATTATTTAAGCTAAAGCTATATTTTTTTAAAAAACTATAAAAAATAAAGCTATTTACTTTTTAAGTATTATTATACTTTTTTATAAAAAAAAGCTAGTTAAATAAGTTTTATATTATAATTATAAAAAGCTTAATTAATACTTATTTTTATTATTATTAATATATAGTTATTAAATATAAGTTAATAAGCTAGTAAGTATTTAGTTTAATTAAACTATAAAAAGCTAATTATAATATATAAAATTATTTAAACTTTTTAATTAATATATTTTATATTTATATTAATTTATAAATAATATATTATAAAAAAAAGCTATTTTATACTTATAAAAAAGTAAAGTATAAACTAAAACTATTTTATTTAATTTAATGTTTTATTTAATATAATTTAAAAAAAGAACTTATAAAATCTTTATTAATAAAAATAAAAATAGTTTATATATACCTTAGTTATTATATTTATTATAGCTTTTAGCTAAATAAACTTAAAAAGTTAATTTATAATAATTATTAAATAATAAAGTAAGTTTTTATTTTTTATTAATAAGTTTATTATAAAGTTTATAAAAATTTATAATTAAAATTTATTTAAAGCTAAAATAAGTTTTAATAAGCTTTATTATAATTATTAGCTTTTTTAATTACTTATATAATAATAATTTTATATATATTATATTATATCTTTAAATATATTTTTTTAATAATAATTATTATAAAGTGCTTAAAATATTATAATATACCTAAAGTAGCTAAATAAATATAATTTATATATATATTTAATTAATATAATAATAAAGGGTTTAAACTAAAGAACTTAAATTTAGCTTTAAAATTAAAAAGTATTATAAGTATTTATATTATAATTAATAACCTAAGCTTTTATATTTATTACTTTTAAAAACTCTTACTTATTTAATTAAATAGCTTATTATTTATAAATATATAACTTATTAGCTTTAAGGCCTTAATTTTATAGTAATTATAAATATTTATTATAAAGAAAATAGCTAAAACGTAGCTTATTTCTTTTTTTTTATTAGTTTAGTTATATAAGTTTATTCTTTATAGTATTTTCTAGTTTTTAGCTTTTTTTTATTATATTATTTTTATAGCTTTTTAGTAAGTTTATTTTAAATACTATTTATATTTTAATTATTAGCTTAATATTTATATATTATAATATTATAAAGGTTATAAGTAATTATTATTATAAAAAGTCTTTAAACTTATTTTATTTTTATTATAATAAGATATTAAGCTTTTTAGCTAAGTATTTTAAGTAATAATATAATTAAAAATTATAAACATTAAATATTTTTAATTACTATATTTATTACTTTAGTATTTTTTAAAATATAATAAAGTATTTTAAATTTTTATAATTTATAAAAATAATAAAAAAGTAAGTAATACTTTAAAGCTTTATTTTTTAAGCTTTAAAATATAAAATAATTACTAATAGCTTTTTATTATAAATTATATAATTTTATTAAGTTAAAGTTAAGTAAGTAAAGTAATAAACTATAAGGTATAAAACTCTTTTTAAATTATATTATAAAAAGTATTTTTTTATAGCTTTACTAAAAGTATTAGCCTTTATTAATATATTTTAATTAAGATTTTATAAAATAAATATTAACTTAAGTACTTTAAATATTAAAATATATATATTAATTTATTAAAAAAAAACTTTTTATTTTATAAAAATAAATAAAAGCTTAATAAGCTTTAAAAAGTTTTTAATAAATTTTTAATAAAAATTAATAAATTTTAAAAAACTTTTTACTTTTTATATTTATATTAATATTTTTTAGTTTTAAATAGCTATAGTTTTTTTAAAGTTTAAATAAATATTTTTTTTAATTTTTATTAATAAACTTAAAGTATTTAACCTTTTAAACTTTAAAACTATATTTAATAATATTTAAATAATGCCTTATTTTTTATAATTATTATAAAATAAAATAAGTTTTTTATATATAATTTCTTTATAAGCTTAAAGTATAAATAAAGATATTATTTAAGTATTGTTATAGACTAGCCTAGATAGCCTCTGCAATTTAGTATTAATAAAGTTATTATTATCTATAAGGAGAAAGGAAAGACTGCTATCTCCCTTTACTATATATTTGTTCTATATATAATATATATGCGTAAGGTTTGCCCTATAGGTGTAGTAGGTCGCCTCACATGCTCCTCTCCTGCTCCGCTAAGGATCCAAGCCTATAGCTTAAATCCATTATAAGTATATTATAATAAAGTTATTAAAAGTAAACTTTAATATATTATTAATATAATATTATAATATAATAAAGGTATTAGTTAATTTAAAAAAATAAACTAATTATTTAAAAAGCTTAAATTATATTTAAAAAGCTATAAAATATTTTTTTTTTATAATATAAAGGTAATAAAATATAGCTTATATATTTAGTTTTATAAATTAATAAGCTTTAGTAAATAATTATAATATTGTTTTAATTAATAATAAAAAATAATAGTTTTAATTTATAATTGAATTAAATACCTATAGTTTATATAAAACTATTACTTTTTTTAGCTTTTTTTATAAAAAGTATTAATATAATTATTAAAAATAATAAAATATAAATTTATTTTTTATTTATAAGCTAGATTATTTATTTATAAAGTTTTAATAATTAATTTTATAATATATTATATAAAGAAGCTTATAAAAGATTTAAAATAAAACTTTTTAGGTTTTAATAAAATTAAATATAATAATTAATATAGCTTTTATATAATAATAACTTTTTTATTTTTTTTTTATTAAATATATTTATAAAGTTTTAAAGCTTTTATAAAAAACCTTTAGCTTTTAATAAAACTTAATTAAGCTTAATTTTTATAATTAAAATTAAATTAATTTTATAAAAACTTATTATAAAAAACTATATATTAAATTACTTTTTTATTATTTAATTAACTATTTTTATATAAATTAATTTTAAAATAATTAATATTAAGCTAATAATTTAATAAGTATTTAAAAGTATTATTTTTAAGTTATTTATAAACTATATAATTAAGTATTAAGGTATAAAGTATAACTTAATATTATTTTAAGCTAGCTAAAATATACTTAAAATATAATTTTTTATAAGGCTTAAAATAATATAAATAGCTATAAAAAATATTTATTTATTTATATTTCTTTAAAAAAATATTAAGTATATAATTTATATTTTTAATTTAAGTATTAAATAGCTTTTTTATATAACTTTTATTACTATAATAATAATATAAAGTATTAAAAGTAAAACCTATTAAAAGCTTAATTATTAAATAGCTTCTTTATTTATATAAATAAAGTTATTATACTTATTATTTACTTAAATAATAAAAAAAGTAATATTATTATAAAAAAAAAGAAAAAAAAGTAATAATTTTATATATATTTTTATATTTAAAAAGTTTTTTTTAAATTATTTACTTTTTTAAATATATAACTTTATATATTAATTACTTTTTTTTATTAAGTTTTAAGCTAAAAAAGTATTTTTTTAAATTTACTTTAAAATTTTTAATAACTTTTTTTATATTTATTATATAAATACTTATAATATTCTTAAAGAATATTATTAAAAAAATAATAAAATTAATAATATATAATAAAGCTATAATAAAGATATTATTTAAGCTTTTAATATTTATTTTATTTTTTTTAAAGTTACTTAAATAATTTATTATTAATTTCTTTTTATACTTTTTTAGCTATTTTTTTAAAACCTTATAAAGTTAATTTTTAATATTTTTATATTATTATTTTTATTTTACTTAATCTTTATTTAATATAATGCCTTTATTTACTTTTTAAAATAATAAATATTAATATTAAATATAATATTATAGTAATATTTTATAGCTTTATTATAATTTATTTGAAATATATTATATATTATATAATAATTATATATATATTTATTAAATACTATATAAATTTTAATAAGCTTTATTAAGTTTTTTTAATAAATACCTTTAATTAATATTAGCTTTTATTTAAAGTAAATATAAAAATTAATAAAACTCTTTATTAATTATTAATAAAATTAATTAAGCTTAAAAATAATATATTTATATTAATATAAATTTATATATATATTATTAAAATAAGCTAAAAATTAATAAAAATTATAATTAAAGTTTTTTTTATATTTAAAATAAAAAATAATTTAAGTTTAAACTTATAATATTAAGCTTTAATAAATAAAAAATTATTAATTATAATTATTATTAATAAAGTTTTAATTTATATTTAATTTATAAATTATTAAGCTTTTTTATACTTTAAGAAAAAATTTATTTTTATTATAAAAGCTTTTTATTAAAAGTAATTTATATTTTATATACTTTATATTTATTATTACTTAAGTTTTATTTAAGCTTAAAATAAATTAAAAATTATTAAAAATTAATATATTTTAAATAAGTTTCTTTAGCTATATTTTTTATTATATAATTATTTTATATAAATAATATATTTTTTATTAAATTATATATTAAGCTTTATTACTTTTAAAATATTTATTATTTATTTTAAATTAAGCTTATTTAAATTTATAAAAAAAAAAGTAATAAATATTATAAATTAGCTTAAAAGTTATTATAATTTAATATTAATAAAATATATTATTATTTCTTTTAAAAAAAAATAAAAAAAAAGGTTTTTTTATAGCTTTTATAATACTATTTCTTTATAAATACCCTAAGTAAGCCTATTTAGGCTGCTTAAAGTACGTATACTATAGCTATTATGCTTGCCCTACTTAGCCTCTCTTATCCCTCTAAGGATCTAAGCTTTTAGCTTAAATCTATTACAGTTATTAATAAAAGAAATCTTTAAAAAAAAGCTTTATATAACTACTTACTAATCTTTATATAAATATATTAATTAAAGCCTAAGCTACTTTTATATTAATTATTAGTATTAATAATATTTATATAATTATTATATTAAATAGTAATAAATAGTATATTATACTTTTTTTACTGATTTACTTAAAATAAATTACTTTATTAGCTATATTTTAGTATATTTTATTATTAGCTATTTTTTTATATATACTTTATTTTTAGTATTTATAAAAATAATTAATAAAAAAAGTATAATAGTATTATTCTTTTAAGTAATATAGTTAATTTAAATAGAAAAAAATATATTAGCTAGTAATTTATATAATAATATATTAAAAGTAACTTATATAACTACTTTTTATTAAAATAGCTTATACTATATTATATAGTTAATACTACTTATTAATATAATTAGTTTTAGCTATAATAAAAGGCTTATAAATACTATAGTTTATATAAGCTATATTAATAGGTTTTAAGTTTATTAAATAGAATACTTTAAACAACAATAGTAATAAAAACAATTATTAAAAAATGTATAATATATTTACTTTAATAGCTAATTTATTAGAGTTAGAATAATACTTTATATTAAATCTAGCTAAATATTATTATTATTAAGATTTATATATTTTCTTTTACTTTAAATAGGTTTTTTAGCCTTAAAATTATAAATTAATTACTTTAAAAAGTATTTATACTTATTAATAGCTTAGAATTTAAAGCTTATTAATATTGTGTTAGGGGAAAAGTCCCCCCGTCCCTGTATTTCTAACAGCTGCACGCAGCCACGCACAATAGTTGACAGCTGTCAGCAACTGCGGGCACGTGACTTCCATCCAGTATATAAGCAATGCAAATTGCCAAATTCCTAGATAGAAAAACCACCTACACTTAAACCTTAAAAAGTTCAACCACTTATGGCTAGCTTGCAGCTGTCAGCAGCTGTAAGCTAGGTTGTGGGTCGCAGATATTATTATTGATGATTATTTTCGGTGCCGGACCGTAATCCGATGACCTAGGTTTCTTTTTCTTCTTTTTCTTCCTTTTTCTTCCTTCCGACAACTGCTGGCTAGCCGACAACCTTATAGCTGCACTAGCTTGCAGCCGCCAACAGCTGCCAACGGCCCTTAACCTAGCTAGTTAGGAGGGTGTTATTCTTTTTCCCCCGTTACAGTATTCGCTTTAATAAAATTATTATTATTTAATAAAACCTTTTAAGAAAGTAAACTATATATTTATTTATAGCTATATAATAGCTTAAAAGCTATAGCTAAAGAAATACTTATAATATATAGTTAAACTACTTATTATAATATTTAAACAATAGTAGTTTTTATAATATTAAAAAGTAACTTTAAAGGTAATAAAGAATTTACTTAAAGTAATTATAGGTTATAAATTTAATAATTTAATAAATTAAATACTACTAACTTAATTTAAAAGTTTTTAATAAACTTTATAGCTTTTTTTTAAAGTAAATTACTATATTAATTATTATTATAAGCTATAAATATATCTTATTAGTTAATATAGCTTTTTAAAGGTAGTATTTTTATTAATATAATAACTATAAATATAGTAATACTTTAGTATTTATAAAAAGATTAATATACTAAATTTAGAAATTTATAAGTAAAAAAGATATAAATTATTATAATAGCTTAAATAATAAGTTTAAAAAGTATAAAATAATTATATTTCTAAGCTTAATAATTAAAGAAAGGAATTCCTTTTTATATTATTTAATAAATAAAAAAATAAGCTAGTAAGTTTTATTTACTAATATATTATAGGAGAAGGAATATAGTCTATAGTTATTTAGAATAAGGCATTATAGTGGCTAAAGGAGTAAGACCTTAGTATAATATAATGATACTATTTAATTAAATAATATAAATAAATACTAAGTCCTTAAATAGTTAAAAAAATTAGTTATTTTTTATTTCTTCTTTTTAAAGTATAGGTATAAAAGTAATTATTATTATAATACTATTATTTATTATAAGTTAAGGTACTACTATAGTATAATTATTAATATTTTATTCTAAAATTATTATTCTTTTAACCTTTAATAACTTAAACTATTTAATTAAATAAAGAGCTATCTAATTATCCCTCTTCTATATAGCCTTAATAACTTAGAGCTAAATCTATACATATCCCCTTAATGCCGAGAAGGCTACACCCATGTACTGATCCATTTTTGGTTAATATACTATTAGTCTAGCTTTAAGGGACTCTATATAACCTTCTTATAATATAGTAGTATATTATATAAGGAATGTATATGCTATTTTATATATAGTGCTTTAAATATATAATTATAAAGTATAGTATATATATAGGTTATATACTAGTACTTAATTACTAAGTTATTTTTCTATATAACTTTAGGTATAGAGGAGACTAAATTTATTATACAACTTACTATAATATATAAAGTAATATATATTTAGCTACTCTAATTAGATAATAAAGTGGGGAAGTATAAAATTGTAGCCTTCTTGGCATTAAGGGGATAGGAAATCTAGAATACGTTAGGGATAGCTTTAGTTGTGTGCATACCCTTCACTTTTTAGGCGTGTGGTGTGTTGTTCTTTTTTCCCCTGACACACTAGCTACTTATAATAATTATTAATATTATTTATAATAAATTTATAGCTAAAAGCTTTAATTATTAGCTATATTAAGGCTTATAATATATTATAATAATTAAATTCTAGGTATTATTAGTGCTTATAAGGCTAATTAATTTTATTATTAATTATATCTAAAATCTATTATATAATAATTTACATTAAAATATGTTAGAAAGTTACTTTAGGTTACTTAATTCTGCACTGTTGAGCCACTAACAAAAAGCGGGTCAATACATCGGTGTAGCCTTATCAGCATCAAAGGGATATGTTGTTACGGCCCTTAACACGTTGCTAATTAGCCATAAGTTCTACTAAAATCAATTCTTCTCTATTTAGAGGAAAGGTATAGAATTTATATAGATATTTTACAATGATTTAGGTATTTGTAATGTATTAAAAAAAGTCAGAAATTACTTTGAATTTATATAAAAAAAAGCAAATTTTAGTTAAATAATAATTTTGATTTTTTAACTTTAAAAACAATTGTAATTATATTTCTTTTATTTAATTACTGTTAGTTTTTAAGTAATAATTTAAAATTTAATACTTATATAGAATAATTACTTGAATAGAAAGTATAATTTAAATATTTATTATTAAGAATAAGGGAGGTGGGTGCTATAGAGCACAGCTTACTAAGGTAGTGGGCTTAGTAAGCGTGCACGTACAGATCTACTGCTCTGTAGGGTAGAGCACTATAGCAAGCTATAATTTACTATATCTTATAAAGTATAGAAGCTTTTGTATTGCTTTTAGTACTATTTAATTTACTAAAACATTTCTAATAATATTTAATAAATTATATTTAATATCTAACTTTATATATATATATAGCTAATAAGAGTAACTCTAATAGTGTTATGGACTAGTCTAGATAGCTACTGCGATCTAGTGTTAATAAAGTTATTATTATTTATAAGAAGGAAGGAAAGACTACTATCTCCCTTTACTATATATTTATTCTATATATAATATATATTTATAGGGTTTACTTTATTGGTATATAATAGGTTACTTTATATACTTTTCTTTTACTTTACTAAGAATCTAAGTCTTTAGCTTAAACTTATTATATAGCTTTTTACTTTACTACACTTTAACTATTAAATAATTAATAAATATTTAAAATATATTATTAATATTGTAATATTAATAATATAATTTAATTAAAGAAAATAAAATAGTTTTTTTTAGCTAATTATAATTAAGTATTTAATATTAATAAAATAAACTTAACAATAAAAGTTTAAAATTTAAAATTAGTTAGCTAATTATATTTAAAATACTAACTATAAATCTTTTATTTAGCTTTTATATTTTTATAAATATAATTCTTTTATTATTCTTTTTATTAAAATTCTATATACCTTAAGTCTTTTATTTAAATACTTACCTTTTTTTATTTATTGTTTATTATTATTAATACTTCTTTTTTTTATTTTTAAATAGCTACTATATTTTAAGCTATTATAAGGTAAAAGGTAACTTTAAAGATAAATTGTTTACTTTTATTAATCTTAATTCATTAAATATTTAATGCTTATTTTATATTATTTATACTATAAGTAATAGCTTATTTATATATATACTAAGCACTATATACTTTTATAAAGAGTGCTAAAGAAGAAAATTAACTTATATATAAAATATTATTATATTTACTTAAAGTTTTACTTTTTATTACTTTATTTATAAAATAATAATAATTATTTATTATAGTAAAGCTATAAAAATACCTTATATTTTTACTTATAATACCCTTAATAATAAAAAAAAAGATTATTTTAAATAAGCTTTTTAAAGCTTTATATAATTACTTTACTATTATTGTATATACTATAAAAAAGTAAGCTATATTTATTATTATTACTAGCTTCCTACTTATACTATTCTTTTAATATTTAAAATAGCCTTAATTTATTATTAATAAAATACTTATATATTTCTTATATATTATTACTATTAATATTACTATAATTTATTTATTAAAAAATAGTATTAATTATACTAATATTTAGTTATTTATAGTATAATATTAAGTTAAGCAATTAATACTTATATATTAAGATTTATTTACTTATTTATAATTATATTAGCTTTTTTTATTATTTAGTTTATTATTATATTTTAAAAAGTAAATATATTTACTTATATTATTTTTTTTATAATATTAAATATATTACTACTTATTGGCTTTTTATTTAAAATCTTTTATTAATTATTACTACTTTTACTTATTCTTATTATACTTTCTTTTATTATTATTATACTTTTTTTTACTATTACTATACCTTTTTTTATTATTACTATACTTTTTTTACTATTATTATATTACCTTTTATTTATATTATATTATTACTTATTATTATTAAGCTTTTAATATTCTTAATACTTATAATTATATACTATAAGAATTTTTTTAGCTTTAAGCTATAAAAGCTAAATTTATTTTTTATTAATTAAAAATTACTTTTTTACTTTTTTTAACTTATTTTTTATATTTATATTATTTAAATAATATAAAAAAAAGTTAATTTAATTATTTTATTTATTTTATTTAAAAATAAATAATAATAAAGTATAAAAATATTATAATTAAAATAAAGCTTATATAAGCTTAATAATATTAAAATTTATATTAAATAATATATTATATAGTATTAATGAAGAATTATAGTATACTCATATTAAATTATTATTAAAATATATATTACTTTATTATAACTTAAATTATATTAAAGCTTTAATATTTTTTAATTTTTTAAATAGCTTTTATATTAACTATATATAATTAATTTATTTAATATATTATAATAATTACTATAATACTTAGTATTTTTTATAATTAAAATAAACTTAATTTACTATTTATAAAGTATATTTATATTATTCTTTTAAGCTAAATATAGCTTAATTAAAACTTAAATAAAGTTTAAAAAAAAGGAATTATTTATTATATACTTAATTAAATTAATATAAAAAGTAAAATAAATATTATTTAAAATATTAAGTTTAATAATAAAAGGTATTAAAATATTAAATATAATATATTTAGCTATAACTTAATTTAACTTTTTATTTAATTAAAAAGTATAAATATTATAAAAGCTAAGCTAAATTTTAATTTATAATTAATATTATTTTATTAAATAATATAATTAATTAAATAAATTTTATTATTATTATTAAATAAAGTTAATAATAGCTTAAATAAATATTATTTTTTATATAATATACTTTAAAAACTAAATTATTTACTTTTTAAAAAATATTTAGCTTTATATAAAAGTCAGTATATATTAAATTAAATTAATATTAAATTTATAAGAACTATATATATATTAAAACTAATAATTTATAAAGTATAGTTATTAAAAATAAGCTAATATATTATTAAATATATAAATTAATTTATTTAAGTAAAAACAATTATAATTTATAATATTATTTAAATTTTTTAATTTATATATTTAACATTATTATTAATTTAAGAATAATAAAATATAAAAAAAAGCTATTTAATATTTATTAAAAAGTTAGGTATTAATTAAAAGCTATTTATTTAATTTAAGCCTTAGTTTAAAATAATACTTCAAGAAAACCTATAAAAGTATTATTAATTATTTAAAAAGTATTAAATATATACTTTAATACTTATACTTATTAAAGCCTTTAACTAAATATATTTAAAAAGGTAGTTTATAATAAAGATAAAGAATTAAAAAGTATTTAAAAAGTTAGCTAAAAAGTAAGTTATAAAATTTATTAATATTTATAATTAATACTTATTTAGCACTAGAATAGGCTATAGAAGGCTTTAATATGAGCACTAGCTTTTATAAGCCTTATAGTAATAGTAATTATATATATATTATATAATATTTATTAATATACCCTTTTAATAATAGTTATAATAATGTTATAGACTAGCCTATAAGTCATCTACAATATAGCGTTAATAGTATTATTGTTAACTATAAGGGAATTAGGAAGGAACTCTAGCATCACCCTCCTACATTTTATTTAATATAGGCTTATAGGTAGGGCTAGCCCTAATAGTATATAATACTCCCTCTCTTTATCTTTATTATACCTTTAATAAAAATCTAAGCATTTAGCTTAAGTTTATTATATAGCTTCCCCCTTATAAATATAATAATATTATACCTTAATAAAGTTAGCTTATTATTAGAAATCAGAGAGGTGGGTGCTATAGAGCACAGCTTACTAAAAATAGCACTGTGAGCAGTTTAAAGCTCCGGAGCTCCGGTCCTGGCTCCTCACAGCGGCTGGCACATGTTGACAAGTCCGGTACTTGTAGACCTACTTAGTAGAGGTTTTAGACCTATAAGCTCTAAGAAAATAAAGTATATAGGGCTTATAAAGGGCTTTATAAGCCTATTAGTAAGCATTTTCTTAGTATTTAGGTAAGTAATTTTAATAAGCCTTTTTAAGACTAGTTATTAGTTATAGTAGAATTTTAAAAGAGTGTGCTTAGTATAGCTATAAAGAGTAGGGTTATAAGCAGTTTTTATAGCTCTTTAATTATTATAAAAAACTTATATAACAGGTTTTATAAGTGTTTTTAGCTTTATAAAAATCCCTTTAAGCTACTAAAGCTCCTAAAAAGTCTTATAAATAGCATTAAACTCTACTTCTATTATTAATAAAGCTATAGTGCTAGCTTTCTTTAATTTTTAGCTAATTAGGCCCCCTACTAGCTTATAAAAATAAGTATAAGTAAATTTAAAAAAGCTTTTATTTTTAGTAAAATGACTATTATAAAATCTAACTAAGCTAGAGCTAAAGCTAGCTTTAGGGGTTTTTATATTATTTATAGGGATAGGGCCTTTATAAATAATAGCTAATTATTTTATACCTAAAAGGTATTTTAAATAGGTTTTTAATAGTATTTAAATGCTTTAAATATAGCCTAGCTAGGGCTATTAAAAGCTACTATAGTATAAAAGTAATATTAAGTCTTATTAATAATATAAAATATATAATAATACTAATTATACTTTAATATTTCTTTATATTTTCTTTAAATATAAAGAGCTTAATAAGCTATTATTTTAAAACCCTTAGCTATAGTAGAATTCTAATCAATTTATAATTTTCTAGCTTAAAGCATACTAAGGCCTTTAAAATATACTATTTTTAATGTATTTTTAGGACTTTATTTTTTTAGTTATACTAAATCTATACCTTTAGAAAAAACTCTATAAAGCCTTTATCTTTTATAGAGTAAGCTTTATAAAGGGCTTTTTTAAGCTCTTTAATATATTATAAATCTAACTTTATTAAAAGGTAATTATTAATATAAGTTATAATAATGGTATACTTTTTTAAATTATAAAATATAATAGGGTTAGAAATAAAAGGGCTAAAACCTAGGTACTTAAGAACTAAGGTTAGGGTCTATTATTACTCTCTAAAGCTTTATTTTAAGCTATATAAGGATTTTCTTAGTATAATAACTAAGTCCTTAGCAGCTTTATAGCTAAAGTTTTAGCTAGCTTAGCTAGTTATAGATTTTATTTAAGAAAATTAATAAATTCCTTAAATATTTATATATAAATAGTTTTTTTTAAGTAACTATTAAGAAAAGCCTTTATAAAATCTACTTACTTTATTATTTAGTCTTTTTAAGCTAATATAGCTAATAATATTTACTAGTTAAGGGGAATAGTAATAATAGTAAAGGTATTTATATAATTTAAGCCTTTTATTTATATAAAACCTTTAGTAATAAGTTAAGTCTTATATTTTAAAGAATTATTTTTTTTATTCTTTTTAAGCTTTAAAATAGGCTTATTTCGTAGCACTTTTTAGCCTTTAAAGATATTTTCTTTTTCTATAAATTTAAAAGTACTTACCTTTAGAAGTTATTTAAATTTACTAAAAATACCTTATAGCTATTACTTTTTCTATAGGCTTATTAAAGCTTACTTTTAAGACTTAGGTTTAAAGCTATTATTAAGCCTATTTTCTTTAGCCTTTAGCTATACGTTATAGTAAATCTTCTTAAAAAAAAGCTACTAAATTTATATTTATTTTATTTAAATTATTTAGTTAATTATTTACTAAATTTAGGTCCCTAAAACTCTAAATTAAATTAAGCTTTTTATAAACTATTTAATTAAAAGATACTATAAAGTAATTCTTCATAAAAATATTATTATTTTAATTATTTTCTCTCTTTAAGGAATTATTTTATAAAAGGTTTTAAAGGGCACTTAAATCCCCCTTTAAAGAGTTATTCCCTATAAAAAACCTAGGGAGGCCTAAATTTATAAGGCTTATAAGTTCTATAATTCTTATAAAGCTAGTCTTAGTAATTAAGTTCTTAAAAGGAATATAAACTAAGTAGGTCTTAGAACCTAAACTAGCTAATAACCTTTTAAGAATAGTTTTAAGGGCTAGTTTTTAAGCTTTAAATCTTTTTTTTATAGAAATTAAAACTTTATGATAAGAGCTAATAGCTTTAATACTTTTATAATTAATAAGGCTAGTTTCTAAGTTAATTAAGGTATCTTCTTTAAAATCTATAGCTAATAATTTTACTAAGCTAGCTAGCTTTATAGAATTTATTATTATATTTATAAGGTTTATAATAGTAAAAATAATAAAATTCTATAAAAATAAAGGTAACCTAAACTAGTATAGAGTAGCTTATAATACATTTATTATAATATAAATAGCCCTTTTAGCTAGCTTATTTTACTTATAAATATAAGGGAAAAAAGTAATAAATTTTATTCTTTTTTTATTAGCTACTATTAGTAAGTAAAATTAATCTCTTTACTTTTATTAAAATATAAATATTTAAAGTAAGTATTAAAATTAAGCTTTAAGGATTTAAAAAACCCTTTTATAACTAAAAAAATAATAAAGCCCTTCTTATTTAGTAATAAAAATAGCTACTTATATTTAGTTTTTTTATTTATTAAAATAAGGTATATAGAGTGCTTATTATAAAATATAAAGCTTATTTTTACTATATTCCCCTTTAGTTTATTTAAAGCCCTAAAGAGGTTTAGAATTAGGGTTTTAAAGGGCTTTTTAACTACTTTTATTTAATTATAGATTAAGTAGTTAAAATTCTTTTCTTTAACCTTAGAAAAATCTAGGATTTTCTTAGCTAATAAGCTAGTTTTCTTTAGTAATAGTAGGCCTAAATGCCCTAGCTTAATATACTAAATTTTAGCTAATTTTAGTAAATCTTAGTATAAATTTAGCTTAAGGTCTTTTATAAAGTCCCCTATAAGCTATTTTTTAGCTATTATAATATTTTTTTCTTTAGCTCCTTACTAAGCCTTTTTAGAATTATAAGCCTTTTAAGAAGCTATTAAAGGCTTAGGGCTTATTTTAATAGGATTTTTAGATACTAAATCTATTAAAGCCTTTTCTATAATTTTTTTAAAGGCCTTTAATAGCCCTATATTAAAAGGAAAGACTTTTATAAATTTAAATACCTAGCTTATAAGCTTTAATAAAAAAGGTACTATAGAATTAGTAAGTTTTAAGTTAAAACCCTTTAGTTCTTTCATTTCTAGGGCTTCCTTAGCCTATATAGGTTCTTTAAAGAGAATTTAAACCTTTATAAAGTAGCTAGTAGCTATATAACTAAAATAACTATTATAATGCCTATAAGGGTAGCTAAAAGAAGCTTGAAAAAAAGAGGTATTAGTATTTTTTACCTAAATAAAAAACCTATATTTTTTAATATTTAAAATACTAATATAAAACCTATTAGCTAAGAATAGTAAATTCTTATATATATAGCCTTTTACTAAATAATGCCTTAGTCTACTTACTATATTTATATTTAATTTAGGAAAATATAGTATATTTTATAGAACTAAAGACCTATATTTATTAGGATTTTATTAATATAAAACTAAAAATTTAGCCTTTTTATATCCCTTAGAATAAATAGAACTATTATTAGTTATTATAGGCTTAGCTCTCCTTTTTTATAAGGTATATAACTTATAAAATATTCCTTAAAATTAATTAAGTAAATAATAAAACCTATATTATAAAAAAGAGTGTTTTGTATCTTTTTATTATAGAAATTAAAGGCTTTAAAGAATATTTTATTCTTTAGTTTATTAACTTTAGTACTAGCTTTATTAAAAGTAATAGATTTCTTAGAATAAATATTAAAATCTTTATTAAAATTACTACTAGCACTAAAGCTATTAAGTCTTTTATAGGGCTTTAAAGCCCCTAAGGAAAGGTTAAAATTTCCTAGTATAAAAGATCTCTCTTAACCCTTATTATTATTCTTAGCTTTTTTAAAGAATTTTTTACCCTAACTTTTCCCTTTTTTTTTAAAATTAAGGTTAGAATTTCCTTTATTATTTTAAAGAGAATTCTTTTTTTTTCTTTTTATTTTTATTAAAATATTTAAAGGTTTTATTTTCTTTAAAGCCTTTATATATAAATTCTTTAAAAGTAGTAGCTTTATAATTTAAAGCTTTAAATGCTAAAAAGCTCTTATTTCTTTACTCTTTTAGTAAATTAGCTATAAGAAATTATAAATATAGCGCCCCTATAAAAGCCCCTAAAGCCCTATTAGTTCTTATAGAAAAACATTGCCTTTTAGCCTACTAAGGAAAAGTTAACTTTAAAGCTTATAAATATTAGTTTACTTAGTTTATAAGCTTTATAAAAACGCTAAATTTAGCCTAGCTAGTAAGTTATTAAATAAAGCATTAAAAGACTTTAGAAAACCCTTATAACTTTAGAAATTTAGGCTATAAAATTAGTTATATAAAGTACTATACTATATTTTAAAACTCTAAAAATACTACTAAATTAAAATACTATATACATCTAAGGGGTTTTTTTACTAAATTATAGTATTTTAAGGGCCTTTAGTATAACTATCTCTTAAAAGCATAAGAATTATAGCTTAGTTAGAATTACTTAGGTTCTTAGTAATACTAAAACTTTCTAAAAAATTAGGCATTCTTAGTGCTCTAAATTAAATATTTAGGGCCTACTTCTATTAATTAAAATTTTCTAGCCCCTTTAGCCTAGCTCTCTTTAAAAAGCTATAAACTCTCTTATTAAATTCTTTAATAATAAAATTATTAAAAAAATTTAAAATATTAGAATTTTTAAGGCTTTTTTAAGTTTTTTCTTATATTAGCTTAGCTATAGGTTTTAAAGCTATAGCTAAGGTAGAGATAATAATAGTTACTAAAATTTCTAATTTTTCTAAAATATTAGAAATATTATTATTTTACTATAAAATCTACTAGTTTATATACTCTACCTATGACTACTCTAGGGTAGGGACCCTTTAGCTAATTTAGTTTAAATATCTTAAATTTATTTTTTTATTATTTTTATTTTTTTTTTATTTTTAAAAGTAGAAAATCTTCTTTTTACTTTTTTATAAAAAGTAATCTTCTAAATTATAGTAAATTTGCTATATTTTTCTTTTTTTTATAAATGTAAAGTTCTTTATAATTTATATTTTATTTAAAAGAAATTCTTATAAGGTAAAATATTTCTCTTTTATACTAATTTTAAATTTTTATAAAAGTAGGAATTCTTTTATACTATATTCTTTTTTATTTTATAAAAAGAAAAACTTTTTTTTAATTAATTTATTCTTTTTATAAAAAGAATAAATAGCTTTTATACTTTTTATAAATATAATAATATTTGTTTTTATTATAAAAAATTTTAGTAAATTTTATAAATACTAAAAGTTCTCTTTTAAGCTTATAACTTGTTAAAAATTAAAAAGGTAAGTACTATAAAGTATAGCTTATTAAAATAATAGGCTTAGTAAATATATATATATAAACTTACTACTCTATAAAGTAAAGCACTATAATAAGCTATAGTTTACTATATTTTATAAAGTATAAAAGCTTTTATATTACCTTTAGTATTGTTTAATTTATTAAAGAATTTATAATAAAAATATTTAATAAATTATATTTAATATTTTACTATATAGGTATATATAGTTGGTAGAAGTAATTTTAATAATTTATATAGTTAGTAGTTATAAAGGGGTTTTTAACTTTTTTTTTTATATACTATGTCGCGGGAGAAGGAACATAGTCTGTGGGTATTTAGAAGAAGGCATTGTAGTAGCTAAAGGAGTGAAACCTTAGCATAATATAATTAAACTATTTAATTAAATAATATAAATAGGTTCTAGGCCCTTAAATAGTTAAAAACATTATTTATTTTTTTATTTTTTTTTAAAATATAAATATAAAAGTATTTATTATTATAATACTATTACTTATTATAATTTTAATTATTACTATAGTATAATTATTTATATTTTATTTTAAGATTATTATTATTTTATTTCTTAATAACTTTAATTATTTAATTAAATAAAAAGCTATTTAATTATTTCTTTTTTATATAGCTTTAATAACTTAAAGCTAAATCTATATATATAAAAAATCTAGAAAATAATAAAAATAGCTTTAGTTATATATATACTCTTTACTTTTAAATATATAATATATATATTTTTTTTTATTATAAATAATAGTTTTATTTAAATAAAGTAAGTTAAGTAGCTTTTATATAACTTATTTTATTATATAAAAATAATAATATATAATTAAAGGCTATAATTTAGAGTTAAACTTTATTTTAACTAATTAAACTTATAAAACTAAAATATATAACTATAAAAAACTTATTATAAGATTTTTAAATTATTTACTTAAAAGTATAAAAATAATATAAAACTTAATTAATATAAAAAATTACTTACTTTAAGATTATATTAAATAAAGCTAAAGCTATTAATTTTTAAAATATAAAGTTATAAAGCTAATTTATTAAGAAAAAAAAAGCTTATTAAAGGTTTTATTAAAACTTATTTAAAATAATAATTTTTTTTATTAAAATAAATAAAACTATAAATTATTTAATTATATTTAATTTTATTAAATCTTATATAGTTATTTATATTATAAATATTATTTTATTTATAATTTAAAGTATTTTTATTAAAGTTTTAATTTTAATTTATAAAGTTAATAAAAAAAATAAATTAATTAAGCTTATTAAATAATAATATAGCTAAGTTTATAAAAATAAAATATAAATAAAAATAAGCCTTTTAATTAATTAATTTATTTATTACTAATATTTATATTAAATAATATAAGTTTTAAAAATTAATTTAAGTAAGTATTATTAACCTTATTTTTTTTTAAACTAAATTAATATAAAATAATTAATTTTTATTTTAATTTAAAATAAAACCCTTTTTTTTATTATTATAATTACTTTTAATAATTTTATTAAAAAATTTAATTTAAAGGTTTTTATTAAACTCTTTAAAAAAACCTTAAAAAAGTAAAGTATTTTTATATTTTTTTAAAGTAATTATAATATAAACTAATTTATAAAAGAAAATATAACTAATTTTTTAAAAACTTTAAAATAAAAATATATACTTTTAGTTTTTTTAATAATAAATAATATTAATTATTTAAAAAAAAAGTTATTTTTAAGCTTTATAAAAATATTAAAACCTTTATAATTATATATATTTAATAAAAAGCTAAAAAAATATTACTTTTTTAATATTAAGTTACTTTTTAAAATAAAACTAAAAGTATAATATATTAGCTTAAAAAGTTTAATATATAGTATTTTTAAATATTTTTTAATACTTATTTATAGCTATAATAATATTAAGTATTAATATTAAAAATCTTTTTTAATAACTAAAAAACTCTTTTAATATAATTTATATATATTTATAAAGCTATTTTTAATTAAATTATTATTAACTTTATAAATAAATAAAGAATTAATAAAGAATTATTTATTTATAAAAGTTTTAAAACTTTATAAATTAAATTAAATAATTATATAAAGATATATTTATAGCTTAAAAACTATAACTTAGCTATAATTATTAATACTTACCTTAATAATTAATTATTTAATTATAAAAAAGTTCTTTAACTAGCTTTTTTTATTATTAATAAAGCTTAAATAAAAAAAGTTAAACTAATTAATTTTTTTTATTAGTATATTAAAATAATAAAAACAATAATAATTATAAAGGCTAAATAAATACTTTAATAAAAAAGTTAAAAAAAATTATAAATTATTATACTTTAAAAATAAGCTTAATTATATAATTCTTTATATTAAAAAAGCTAAGCTTTTTATATTTTATATTTTATAATATTATATAAGCTAGGAAATAAAAAAAATACTATAATATTTATTTAAATATTTTTAATATTTATAAATATTAATTTAATTATTACTTGTATTATAATAAAAAAGGTTATTACTTTAATTATTATAACTTTTTAAAATATAATTAAAAAATTAGATTTAAATAATATAACTTTTAAGCTTAAATTCTTATAATTAAAATTAATTTACTAAAGAATTAAGTTTTTTTTATACTTTATAATTTATTTTTAAATACTAATAGTTATATTTACTATTTAGTTATATTTTAGATTTAATATTTTAAAGATTATATTATTAATTACTTTATAAATTAAGTATTAAAGTATATAAATATTTTTATAAACTATTAAATTATATTAATGAATAAAAAAAAGTTTTTAATAATATTATTAAGTAATTAAACTTTTTATTTTATAAATATAAGTAATAAAGGCTTATATTTACTAAAATACTATTTAAAAAGCTATAGCTTATAACTAAAGTAATAACTTTAAAAAGAATTAAAAATATTAGCTTAATTAATATAGCTATTAATATTAATATACTAGAAAGAGTATAAATTAAAAAGATTTTTAATAAAAGTTTTATTAATAAAACTTATAATTAGCTTATATAAAGTAATTTAAAAATAAATTAAGTATTATAAGTAATAAAAAAAGAATACTATAAAACTATTTTATTACTTAACTTTATAAAAAGGTTTTTAATAAAAACAATAAATAAAAGCTTATATAATATTTTTAAGCTTTTTTTATTATTAATTAAATTAACTATTAGTAAATATACTACTTATATTAAAGGAATTAAAAAAGTATTTTATTATAATAAGTTATTTAAGTTAAGTAAATTAATTTAACCTTAAAAATATTAATAATAATAAATACTTAAATTATTTAATTAAAAAATAATAAATTAGTTTATTAAAATTATACTTAAGCTTATAAAATAATAAAAAAAAAGAATATTAATAAACTTATTATATAATAAATTAATAAATTTATAGTTAAAGTTAGTAATACTTTATAAAAGTAACTATAAAAAAAACTAAAATTAATTACTTTTTATATTAATTTACTTTAACTAAATTATAATTTATTTAATTATATATAATTTTACTTAGCTTAAATTAATTAAAAGCTAAATAAAAAAATATTTTTATAAAGTTATTTACTTATATATAATAATAAGCTATTTATAAAATCTTCTTTATTTATAAATTTAATTTAAAAACTAAAAAGGTTTATTAATATTAATTTTAATTAATTATAGGTTATAAAGAAACTTAATTATAAAAGAATTTATATATAAAATTAGTTTAAAGGTATACTTAATAAATATTAATAGTAATAATATTTTTATTTAAATAATATTATTAAGCTTAAAAATAAAGTTTATATAAAGCTTTTTTTTAAAAAAAATTTAATATTAATTTATTTTTATATTATATTAAATATAGTTTTAATTTCTTTAATTTTAAATATATTATTTATTTATTAAGTATAAGTATTATTTAATAATAGTTAAAGTATTAAAAAGTTAAAAGTAAAATACTATTTTAAAAATATTATAATTATATTTTAAATAGCTAACTTAGTAATATAAAATATAGTTAATAAAGGTTTATTATTTAAAATTATAATTAATTTATTTATAATATATTTTAAAAAAAAAAAAGCTTTTAATTAAATAATTAAAAAAAATTTAAAATTAAAATAAAAAAAA